>MJUU01067919.1:30988-45912 GCA_002080025.1 Modiolus philippinarum | reverse complement strand
TTTTTTGTAATAACGCTTTTTATAATAACTTGGTTTATTATAGAAATTGAGAACGGAACCGTAAATCCAAAACGAATAGTCGAAGGACAATGGCAACATCGGAAACCACAAAAAACAGAGATACTAGGCAAAATGTTTCTTTCTAGTTTTCATCAATAGCATTGATGGATCATTACAATTACATAGTATAAACAATTATTACAAAAACGGTTGAGACGCATTCAACGTTTTTTGTAATAACGCTTTTTGTAATAATTTCATTTCCAATACCAGGGACGCTAGTTTCATATTATTCATCAATATAAGCAGACAACTTAAGTATTGAAACTTAACTGTCATAATTCATAGAGAAAACAAGATGTGTTTGTGAAACACTACATATGCCCGCAGATTCTACAGTAAATTATATGAAAATACCCAATTCTACCCCTTTTTGACCTCTGTGACCTTGACCTTTGACCTGACCTAGACTTTTTTTGCATATTTATGTTCCTCTTAACTAGACCTATACAGTTGCCAAGTATGAAAAGTCTACCTTACATAGTTCAAAAGTTATAGCCAAGGTTAAAGTTTCGGACGCACAGACAAACAGACAGGACAAAAACAATATGCCCCCGATCCTCGATCTGGGGGCATAAAAAATGATACCAAAAACGGTAATTTCAATTCCATTTCTTTCCGAATGACCCTCTGTGATAATAGCGCTTTTTGTAATAAATTTTTCTCTACAAAAATCGACACGATGAATAACAATCTTTATTTTCTTCCACGAGGATGCAAGAATCCAAACATCTCATCATTAGTGTGGTACCTGTTTTACCTAATAACTTTTCGTTGTTTTTCTTCAAAACTGTGCTTCTGGGTCAGTAAATTATTTTTTTTTTCATTATAGAAAGTTAGAACCGAAACGTAGATCCAAAGCGAATAGTCGAAGGACAATGGCAACATCGGAAACAATAAAAAACAGGGATACTAGGCAAAACCTTTCTTTCTAGTTTTCATCAATAACATTGATGGACCATTATAATGACATAGTATAAACAATTATTACAAAAATTACATAGTATAAACAATTATTACAAAATCGGTTGTTTACTACAAAAACGGTTGAAACAAATTCAACGTTTTTTGTCATAACGCTTTTTGTAATAATTTCATTTCCAATACCAGGGACACTAGTTTTATATTATTCATCAATAGAAGTATACAACTAAAGCAAGGGAACAAGTCTTCGATACATATAAGGCAAAACGTTTCTTTCTAGTTTTCATCAATAACATTGATGGACCATTACAATTACATAGTATAAACAATTATTACAAAAATTACATAGTATAAACAATTATTACAAAATTGGTTGTTTATTACAAAAGCGGTTGAGACAAATTCAACGTTTTTTGTAAAAACGCTTTTTGTAATAATTTCATTTCCAATACCAGGGACACTAGTTTTATATTATTCATCAATAGAAGTATGCAAATAAAGCAAGGGAACAATTATTCGATACACACTAGGCAAAACGTTTCTTTCTAGTTTTCATCAATAACATTGATGGACCATTACAATTACATAGTATAAACAATTATTACAAAATCGGTTGTTTATTACAAAAAAAAAAGAACGGTTGAGACGCATTCAACGTTTTTTGTAATAACGCTTTTTGTAATAATTTCATTTCCAATACCATGGACACTAGTTTTATATTATTCATCAATAGAAGTATACAACTAAAGCAAGGGAACCTGTATTCGATACATAAAAAAATATTACAAAATCGGTTGATACGAAAAAAGCAATTATTGCAAAAATGGTAATTATTACAAAAAACGGTTGTCACATTCGTAACGGTTTTTGTAATAACGTTTTTTGTAATAACTTGAATTATAGTATCGTGTTCATAGTTTGTTCTGCTAGTTTCCAATTTTTCATCGATAAAATAAGACAATTGAAGCATTTAGTCATAAAAATTTCATAGGAAAAAAATTTATTACAAAAACGGTTTTTTATTACAAAAACGGCTGTAACATAGCTCACTATTTCGCAATATCACACGCGTGATTCCGTTGTTATCGACAATTCGGTGCAAGGAAAGCAATATTTGGAAAACGATAGTATGTTTGTTTTTAACAATTTTCGCCAGCAAGGCATAATTTAGCAAATATTGTTTATGCCATTTTGTACATAAATGATTACCCTTCATACAGACACGTTACTCTCTTCCAAAAGATTTACCGCTTTCCAAAAGTGATAATTTATAATTTTTGGGGCTTTTAGTCGTGACATTTTCGATTTTTAATAAGTTAAACGCAATTAGATTCATAAATCAAAAAATTTATTTATTCTACTTTCTATCCCAAACATTACATCAGCGGACTTGTATCAAAATTAAGATTAATCAAGATTAAGAGTTAAAAAAAACGAGTTTTGAAAGTGTGTGGTTAGGTGAAAACATGTTATCGAGAAACCGGTAGAAGTTGTAGGATAATTCGGTTTTGACAGATTACGTTATCGTAAACACAGGTTGAAAATGTTCCTTTTATCACGTGTAAAAGGGTGAAAGAATCATAAAAGTCATTCCAAACTAGTTGAATTCTTACAATTTATCCCCAGTAAGCCTGGCAGCATAAAATGCAAGTTTGTTTTAGTAATTTTTTAATATTGTTGAAGCTTTTATTTAATACGTTCTATTGATATACGTTATACACCGGCACACGATTGTATATCACCTCGATCCCTAAATGAATGAAATATTTACATCGTTTCAACGTGAGGGATTCACTGATGGCTGGTAGTAGACAACAGAGTTTGTCGTCAAGTTTCAGGCATGAGCAATAGAATTTATGTAAAAATTGATGGAGTTCGTAAAAATGTGTATGCCGGACAAACAAAAACAAAGTGGTCTAGGAACAATAAGTCATGCAGGGGAATGCGACGTTGTGGTCGCAAGATCTGTCGAAGGTATCCCTTCTCTATGGAAACGGAATTCATCAAGGGTCCTGATGGTTCTTACAAAGTCAGTTTTGGTTATACTTGTAAAATCAGGAATGTGATATATGCCGTAGTATGTAGAGGGTGTCACAAAATATATATTAGCGATACTTGCTGCAGACTCCAGGGGGTCGCTTTGCTGTGCATCTTCGATCTATACAGATCACAAAGACATGCCCGTCGGTAACCATTTCAGGTTTCGCCAACATTCCATGGAGGTGAGAGTGACAGTCCTTACTCAGGTTGACAGTTCATGACAACACCGAGAACAGTTAGAACAACAAATAATATTCACTCTGGGTACCCAAAACCCCAACCACTAAAAACTAATGTTTAATGTTCAAAACTTGGACTGGTATCTTCAATTTTATTGAATTCTTAATTATATTTCTTATTCTAATACTTTTTAAACACATATTTTTTTATTATTAATTTTGGTCTTGTGTAGAGGGCTAAATTTCCTACCCCTACCCATTTATTATTTCATCCCTCTTTTTCTTTGCTCTAAACAGGGAAAGTCAAATTTATTGTACTTGCATGTTTTCCACCTGTGACGTAACCTTGAAGACATCAATGTGGATGATCTTGGTCCATCCCCATCTCTGTCTTTTGTTATTCAATCATATTTTTACGTTTTGAAATAATATGTGTATATATTTATACTTTGACATTTTATCGCAGTTCGACAAAAATTTGAAATTGTTCCTTTATTTATACTTTCACGAACTGCCTCACAGCACTCTTCATTAAAAACATAGGTAATCAACGATTACAAAGTTCGCCTCGTTATGGCACGTCGCAGCAACCAAATTTTGCCTGGATGCTGACATACTATTAAAATTGCATGCATATGCAAGGTTACCTGAACCAACAATGTACAGTTACTGAGCTATGAACCCGGATGTATACGTTAATGTAACCTTCATGCATAAAATGTAGGTTTAAGTGACCTAATTTTGTCTGAATGCTGAGCTACCATCACAGATGCATGCACATGCACGTGCAAGATGATCCTACCATGTACAGTACCTGATATCTGATCCCTCACATTAACTTGAATGTAAGTCACTAAAGCGGAAAATGTAGGTCAAAGTGACCCAATTTTGCCTGGACGCTGACCTACCATCAGAGATGCATGCATGTGCACGGTTAGATGATCATACCATGTACAGTGACTGAGATATCAACTTGGATGTTAACTCGAATGTAGGTCAGTCAAGTGGAAAATGTAGGTCAAAAGGACCTAATTTTGCCTAGATGCTGACTTACCATCAGAGATGCATGCATGTGCAAGGTTAGACGATCCTACCATGTACAGTGACCGAGATCTGAACTCGGACATAAACTTGACTGTAAGTCACTCAAGCGGAAAATGTAGGTCAAAGTGAACTAATTTTTCCTGGATGCTGACCTACCATCAGAGAGCATGCATGTGCAAGGTTAGATGATCCTACCATGTACAGTGACTGAGATCTGAACTCGGACGTAAACTTGAATGTAAGTCAGCCAAGCGGAAAATATAGTCAAAGTGACCTAATTTTGCCTGGATGCTGACCTACCATCAGAGATGCATGCACATGCACAGTTAGATGATCATACTATGTATAGTTACTGAGATATGAACTTGGATGTAAATTTAAATGAAATATTTTACAAAAGGATATGGAGTAAATGAACATGAGTAAATGCATTTTAAACATTTTTTTTGAAATTATGGATTTCCTTTGTTTGGGTTCTAGTGCTGCTGATGAGGAATTGATTTCCGAAATGGCCATACAGCTCATTGAAATTATTGCAGTTGGAGTTAACATATGTGTTATGGTCTCATGTTCATTTACTCCATATCCTTTCGTAAAATATGAGACCATAACACATATGTTAACTCCAACTGCATTAATTTATTGAGCTGTATTGCCATTTCGGAAATTTATGGTGTAAAGCATTTAGGAGATGATCAATATTTTTGCCAACAAAAACCAGAAGTAACGATTTAACAACAATGCTGTATTTATATCCTTTATGAATAAGTTTGTTCAACGGATTAATAAGTTTTGAAGGACAATTTTTGAAGAATTTTATTTGTAAGAATTCACTGCAATAAATAATCCCACGTGTGTTAGATAATCAATCAGTTATAGATATTCACGTTGTTCATGTCGGGAGGGTATGGCTGTAACTAAGGTTAAAATTCAACTACGATTTCATCGTTTTCTATGTTTGAGCAGTTTAAGTATGATCATCATATGCATACCACTATACAAAATTGCAATAAAAACTCGTATACCAAATCAAAAAAGACAAATAACAGTCAAACCTCGCCTGTCCGTAACTTAATAAGGTTAGATTGGTCAAATAAAAGTGGTAAAATACAAACATTTCTGTTATTTGTTGCATTTCAATTATCATTGACAACATGTATTAACGATAACGTAAACCGAGATATCCGATAACAAATGGAACTATTCAACCGGTTTCCCGATGACATCTAAAAATTGGTAAAATGCAGTTTTCACTCTCAATATCAGTTCTTTGTAAAATTCTAACGATGTCAGATTATAAGCATTAACAAATGTTATGTAAATATACTACTTTTGATTATGAAGGTCGTATGCAGAAATGGCTATTTCACAAAAACGTGCAAAATGTAACTAATTTCGACCTTAAAGGGTTATTAAAGCTTATACATACTTTAATAAGATTCAATGGTAATTGATTAATGACCTGTATCAATTCTTGCTCATAGAAAACTTTTTTTATTCTTACCTGGCCCGCCCCTTACAGTTGTTATTTATGACAATCTACTTACCTGTCAAAACTTGGTGCTCACCGAATTGCCGATAACAACCGGCATTGCAGATTACGCGTTTACCAGTGAATATATCAAACTCCTTCTAAAGGATACCGTGAAGTAAAAAGAGTTTCAAACTGGTCATGGAAAGTGAGGTACAGAGTACACGTCAAGTTAAATGAAAATAAAAATCTTTCCTCCAGAGATTTATTAAATTGCATATTTTTTTAAAACTAAGTCTAAAAACTTTTAACTGGGTCGAGATCGAATCCTTCCATGGCTCGAGAATCTGATATCCATTCTCGCACTCCAAAAGTGTCACTGGAACAAAACTCTTTGATTATTAACTTAAAATTTCAAAAATGCACGTATAAATAATTACGAAAGCTGAATAAAAAAGAGAATTATAAGCGATAAACAGAAGAAACGATTTTGATTGGTTTAATTAAACTCTGAATACCGTTTTCCTTTTCTGATTGGATGAACGTTAAATATCATATAGCGATTTCCGTTTCTCGTTTCTAATTGGCTAAAACTATGAATAGCGTTTTCGGTTTAAACACGAATTTCCTATACCGATCGGAAACTAGGGGTGACACCCTTTTGTCTAGTTACGACATGCATCTTGCACATCTTGTTACCGTGTGTCAAATCTAAAGACTGAGAAATCGCTGACTTGGTCGGGAGTGCAAATTGCTAGAAATAATGCTTATTGTTGCTAAAACATACCGTTTACCGTTATCAATGTTGACATAAATATGTAAAACTTGCAGTAAGATAACAAATTTTGTCTTCATAATTTATTACAGAATTTTTATTTGATAAAGTTAATAAAAAAATATAAGTAAGTGCAAAATTCTGCCCTTATTTATATGTAGATTTTCGAAAAAATATTTGGTCGGCCCTTCGGTTTCGGCATTTAGGTACAAATAAACAGTTCCAATTATCAACCCAACACGCCAAGTGTCGTTCATCATGAACACAGTTCATATTACTGTTCATTGTTTACTGTGACATAGTACTAATTTTGTTGGAATTTAGTAATGGTTATACCATGAGGAAAGGGTGTTTCTGGAATAGAAAATCCCGACGACCGGAGGCAATAGATCACATGGGGATTTCTTTCAACTTAGACAAAATATTCTAGTCTATAGCCCTCATACGCATTTAATAATTGTATACACAATATCTGTTAAATGGCAATAACACGCTTCATTACTTATATGTTGCATCTTTCTAGCGATACAGACTGGTAATTTGAAACAATCACAATTAAACTTGGAACTGTTTTTTTTCTTAAGCGATATTTATGAATTGTGATTCATAGATCATAATTAGAAAAAAATGTCGATTTAATACTTTTACCTTAAAATGAGGGGGTACAAAGACTTGGAGAAAAGGGGCGAAGGAGAGAAGACATGGTGTGGAAGAAAGGAGACAGGGGATGAAGCAAGGAGAGAGGTGACAGGAGAAAGGAGAAAACTGGCCGGATAACTTCGGGAAAAGCGCACTCACTGTCCGCCTCTCTAGAATGTTGAATTAGTTCTTATTGAGAAAACATACAATCAATAGTTATGGAAAAACATGAGTGATTGTGTGGTTTACATGATAAGTTCACAGGTACTTGGGGACAGGACCCTGTATGGGCCCTGTGGCCTCTTCCTTTCTCCATTTTCAATATTTGTCCTTTATTTGTGCTATTTTGTACTAATATGGGGCCCTTATATAACATATCGAAAGTCACATTGATAGTATAATAGGAAATTGACAATAAATATATGTTATTTTAATATATAATAGCACAAATAAATGACAAAAAATTGAGAAAATATTATGAAAAGGGGGAAAAGCCATACTGGATCCAATACAGGGCCCTGTCCTCAAGCACATGTGGATTAGCTGGCACAAAATAACTTTGTCATTTTTATTGCTTTAAGCAATACACCGAACTTTCCTGCGAAACGTTCTATCAAACAATAGTCTGTGATCACAGGGTGTGACGGGGTATCTGAAATACCTGTCAAGCCCCAGTGATCATAGTCTATTGTTTGACAGAAAGTTTCCAGATAATATACACCTGAGTTAAACAAAGGACGTGGGGTGTAAAATGTATTCAGTCAGGGTTTTAGTTGTGTATTGTTAGCAAATCCGTACGAGTGATAAGCGAAGAGTGTTTGTATCTCCATTTATTATAAACACTTTTTGAAAAGGGCTATAAACTGAACATCCATGAAGTTAGAACTGTTAACAAGTAACAAAATAACCGTCTTATACATACCATATCAAACTTATTTAGTGAAATTCACCTACTTAGTCTTTTTGCTTCATGAGCTTTGGCTCTTGACCCTTCTGTTCTGTAATTTTATTATCACCCCTATTAGAATTTACAGCTGCATATGCTAGTCAAGAAATATTATTTCTTTACCTGTAAATTTTATCTGTAGATTATTTGCAGCAAGAGATGGTCTAAAAAACTACTGCGAAAAGGCCTATTTTACGAGTGGCGTGAATCAGATGTGGATTCTTGAAAATTCCAAAGATCTCCTTGAACAGCTCTCCTCAAACAGTCTCGCATACTGCATTCAAACATTTGATTTTTCTCTCTTTTATACAACACTTCCACATAATAAACTTAAAACTGTAATTTCCGATCTGATACATCAATGCTTCTGTACATAAAACGGAGAACGCAGGTATTTGGTAATAGGAAAAGATAAAACATATTTCGTTAAGATTCACACTTGGCCAAACAAGAAATACAGCGAAAATGACGTGATAAAAATGCTTGAATTTTTTATCGACAACATTTTTGCTGAATGCGGAGGCCGCGTTTTTCAACAAGCAATAGGGATTCCTATGGGAACAAATTACGCGCCACTTTTAGCTGACCTTTTTCTTTATTAGTATGAAGCAAAGTTTTTACAAGGGCTAATACAACAGAAACAAGATCAACTAGTCCAGACTTTTAATTTCAGCTTCATTTCATATTTTCATCGGCGCAACCTTAGTGAACTTGAAATTAAAGTGACATTCGGTACAGTACTGCTTCATATCTCGATCTTTTGTAATACAGAGACGAACATGGATGTCTGAAACCTAGGTTATATGACAAACAACGGCAGTAGAATACCGAAGGAACAAGGGAAGCGAAGACTACAAAAATCGAAATCCGAAGACGTGGCAAAAACGGCAACAGAGAAAAACAAAGACAAAACAAGGACGCGAGACAGCTACAAGCACAGAAATAAAAAGACGACATTAAAAACTAAGGCACTCATAGTGTGAACTCCCATGAAAACCGGGAGTGACATCAGGTGCTCCAGAAGGGTGAGCATGTCCTGCCCCGCTAACGACACCCGTCACACTATCAGTGAGGCATATATTGTTTTGAAAGATCTGATTGAAGGCGGATTGGTTAATGTCATTTTCTAACCCTTAGACAAAACCAATTAAAATCCATGGCACATGTTACTTCTCTAACACTCAAACAGCCCAAAGTAAAATTTGAAAAGCTTTTGCAAATCTCTATAGTATTCAAACATTCACAGGGATAAATCGGTAGTACAAACATCACTGACGCAGACAAGACTGCAATTATACAGTAAGATATACAAGACAATACGAAAAACTAAAGTACTGACAGTGTGAACTCCCATGAAAACCGGGAGTGACATTAGGTGCTCCGGATGGGGTAGCATGTCCTGCTCGGCTAGCGGCACCCGTCACACTATCAGTGAGTCAATCTAGGGTTGAGTCAAAACCGGTAATGTCAAATCCGTGAAGACGTAAAATCTAGCTGAAAATGTCCGTTTTCATTTGGGACACAGACACTTCATATCTGTCAATGATATCATGGTGACAGCCATAACATTTCTGAAGGGATGAAAGCAACAAAGGCTGAACAAATCCCTGACTAAGTAACTTTTGGGACAGTGCTTTTGCTCTATTAAAAAAATCGCTGTATAAACTACATGTGCGACAGTAACGAATCAACTGTGAAATGTACACTCCATAGGCTGGAGAGGTAGGTATATTGCTGCTCAGAAAGGGAAAATTCACAATCGGGAAGTTAAAATCATCACGTTTGTCATATAGCTTAGATTTCAAACGTCAATCTTCATCAATGTATAACATGATAATTTTTTACTCCAATTATGAATTGTGAACTTTCCCTTTCTCAGCAGCAATATACCTACCTCCTCAGCATATGGAGTGAATATTTCACAATTAATTCGTTACTGTAGAGCTTGTAGTTCATACAATAACTTTGTGGAAAGAGCAAAAATACCGTCCCAAAAGCTGCTGACTCAGGTACATGTTCAGCCGTTGTTACTTTCTTCCATTCAGAAATTCTAGGACCGTCAACTCGACATAATTGACAGATATGAAATGACGGGGTCACAAATGAAAACGGACATTTGCAGGTAGATTCACGTCTTACCGGATTTGACATTACCGATTCTTACTTTACCATGGACTGACCCACTGACTGTGCTGTGGTTGCTGTATAGAGAACAGAACATGCTTACCCTTCCGGAGCACCTGATGCCACTGTTATCTGAGAGTTCACACTGTTAGTGCTTTAGTTTTTAGTGTTATATTTGAAGCGTTTGTGTGTTTTGTGGTTGCGAAGTGTCTTTTGTCTTTCGTCTTTTGGTGTTCTTGCTTTTGACTTGTCTCTGGACTTTTATTTATGTAATCTTGTGTTTTGTTCCTTCGGTATTCTACTGCCGTTGTTTAATGAATCAATTTTCATTTCAGAACTGTTCAACCCTAAAACAACAACAGCTGCTTCTACATGTGTTGATTCCACGTTAATTAAATGTAGCGACAGCCGTGTCTGTAGTAACCCGGATTTAAGTCAATATTGTCGGCTCTCGTGCAAAATCTGTAGTAAGTTAATACTATTTAAGTTTATAGGTCAATAGTGATAGTACACTGCTGTATAAATAATGTCGAAAATAAACTTTTGATTTACAATCCGGAGTTATAACATTTGTAAGCTACAGGTCAGTCACATACCGTCGATTTACGGCTATGATCTCACAAACACCAATCAATGATATACCTTCAGTGATCGGAATGGTAGATAGCGCCCGATAAGTGACATACAATTGAGAAGTAATTAAAAAGTTCTTGAATGCAAACGGTCAGCTACCACTAGGATGTAGACACGATATGAAAGTAACCGATTTAAATTTAGTCTTTGAAAGGAAGGTAAGATTTGACAGCAATCGACCAGTTCCTGAACATCAGACGGCAAGTTGGATCTAACTTGACTGATTTCCCACACCATCAGATAGAATGCAAAATGTGAAAGGTAAGTAAGTCTATATCATTGGGAGGAAGATTTAATATAACAGCAATCCACAGATTTGTCTGTCTGTATAAGTAATGTAGACATCGATTAGTGTCTGTTCAGTCCCATATCAGTAGGAGATGGGTAAGATACAAAAAGATATCCACCAATCATTTGGGGTAGATGCGATCCCTCCATTGGATGTCGTAAAATCTCATAGAGACCAATTAGTTCTATGCAATCATTTCGGGGTTAATACTAAAACTCAAATTTAACCCGACACTGCGAGAAAGTACATAAGATTCGATAGGAATTAACATGTTTTCGTCGATAAGGAAGTACTAAAATGTTTCGGCAACCAATCGGTCAAAATTTTAGATGTTAGTAAAATATCGCCCTAACCGATGAAAGTCATTTCACTTAGGCGGTAGGTGAGATTTAACATTCAGCTGTTAACCCTATTACAAAAGGGATATTAAGTAGATATAAAAACGATCAATAAGCACCCTCCTGTCAAGATGTTACAGTATCCAATCAGTTTGATTTGGAGAGGTAGGTATATTGCTGCTCAGAAAGGGAAAGTTCACAATTCGGAAGTTAAGATCACCCCGTTTGTCATATAGCTTAGTTTTAATCTGACCAGTCGATCGCAATTGAGTCTGGTACCAGCAAGCAAATAAAGGGCGAAAATATATAGATATATTGGGATAACAATGGTAGTGATAGCAAAATCGTAAACGAAAAGAAAATAAACCAGCATTGGGCAGGGACACCTATAAAGTCTCAATAGAATACCATGCAAGGGACATATCACTGGTATAGCAGTATACAGTTATTGACTGGTACAAGGACAATTTTTTTTTGTTAGAGTAGAAGACCAAATTATTGCCCGATGCCGATAGGCACGGGGTAACAGTTTTGGTTTTTAAGTCTAACGAAAAAGCTGATGTTCGAGGAACCCGTCTATTACTGTTTTGCTATACCTCTGTTGTAACAATATGTTTTAAAAATCATAAGTAAAAACTAATAAAGGATCACAGTACCATAGCTGAGTATATTTTATTATATATATATGAGTCTTACATATAACTTTTCTATTCGTTCTAAAATCTATTAAAATGAATACTGAACTAGCTATATATCTCTATATATTTTTATTGTATAATCATATTACAGAAATTCTAAAAAAAATCAATAAGATGGCAAAGTACATGTTTTTTTTCATTTAACATTATCAAATGTCTGTCAGCATAAAAGCCGATCATTGTTTAGAACTTAGTTATTTCATTTCATATACAAAGTGTATCTGAAAATGTTAATTTCATGCAACTCACAATTGAATATCGCATGCAGAATTTTCGTTCTGACACAAATGCACAATATGCACTACAGTATATTTATATACACATCGGTCGATACGCTTAGTTTTTAGATCTTGATACATTTAGGAAATACAACAGAAAACGAATACAAAAGTAATTTACTAGTACCGTATACTTAGCAAATGAACTGTGATGGTTTATGGTTTTTACTAAAGCTACGATTTATTTACAAAACAAGGCATTGTTACCACAGGGATATTACAAACCAGTGGTAACACTGCCTTGTTTTGTATGCAAACACAAAGTCTCCAAAACGAACTCCCATAATCATCAAATTCGGAGCACTTATAATTTCCCCTATTTTTCCATTTCCATGGCAACGGCCGTATTTTTGAAAAATTTATGACCCAAAAATAAGTTCCAAACAACTTGTAAAATCTTTCTGTAAAATTTCGTCAAATTTGGAGCAGTTTGAATTTTCCCGCCTTTTTTTCAGTTTCCATGGCAACGGCCGCCATTTTTTGAAAATTTTGCCCAAAAATATGTTCTACACACCTTGTAGAATCTTCCTGTAAAATTTCATCCAATTTTGAGCACTTTAAATTTTCCCGCCTTTTTTCAGTTTCCATGGCAACAGCGGCCATTTTGAAAATTTTAAGACCGGATTGCAGTCCTTTATCACTATGTCAAGTTTCATTAAGATCGGTGGTAAAGATGGCTTAGAACGAGGGCGGACACACTTGCGGGAGAAGAAAAAGAAAGAAGAAGAAGAAGAATAAGAAACGGTGCAAAAACTATAAGTCTCTCCAAACTTCGTTTGGGAGACTTAATCAAACAGTTAATGGCACTTCTGTACTCTGGGTAAACCCTTGTTTAAAATTACTTTATTTCTCCGTTAAAAGTACCATAAGTACTTTGGCCTTATGGAAGTACCATAAGGCCAAACCGAATTAATTTTGTGTTTGGCGTCAACTTTATTTATGAAATGAAGGAGGGTATGAGGCAAACAAACAAATAACAAAGCAAAAGTTTTTGAAAAAAAAACACACTTTGATGTGACAAATATGCATTTACAATGAGTTTTGAGAGTGAAATTAAATCTAATGATGATATTTTTTTCAAATTTTCTCACTTTTCCCCCATTTCAGTTCAAGTCGGTCCTTTAAACAACAGTTTCTATAACAACATATCGTTCTGTCTCATAGATTTATCAATAAACTACCATTTTAACTGCAAAAAATGAAAAACAATCTCTTGTTTTTGTTAAAAAAATCACACATTTTTAACACGCGAACGCCAAACATAGAAATAACTTGTCTTGGCCGAATTGTATAATATTCCAATTACAGCAGGCAACAGTTAGATATCTGGCAACAGTTCAAAATCTATTGACCTGCAATAGTCTGTCCTGACAACAATAAATAAAAACAGACAAAATGTTAGAATTCTTATGTTATAGGATTATATAGTAAATTTGGTGTAAAAATTATATTTATCACAATATTGTTTTTTTTTTGTTTTGTTAACATGAATAATATGACCTTTCAGATCCATGTGAAGACAGTCCTCTTGTAAACTGTAATAAACATATTTGTTCTGACCCTGTTTTGTCAAAGTATTGTTGTGGCACCTGTGGTAAGTAAACAAACGAGTTACCTTAAAAGATGTCCTTTTGTTTTAGATAATCGCCATTAATTTAAATTATCGCCATATGTTTACAAAAGCTCTCTGTTACTGAGTTCTGTCGCTAAAGGCATTTGACCGCAGAATACTGAAGATACATCCTAGAATGAGCCATCAAATTATCATTACATGGAGAAAACAACCTATAACAACAAAATGAACTTATATAATTAATTTTATAGATATATGTATATGAAAAAGAAAAGAAATTGGGTAAATGTCAAGGAGACAACATCCCATATCCAGGTTAAAACGACCCAAAACAAAGCATCTAGGGGTCACCGTACGGTCTTCAACACAGCGAGGAACCTCACACCATATAGCAAGCCCTAAATGGCCCCAAAAAGGGGTAAAAAGTGAATAAATCAATGGAAACAAACCACATCCAATAACCCCAATATCAAGAAACTAAAATTTCATAAGAAGACACGGACAAGCCAGTCACCAACACACTCCTGACCTGGGACAGGCGCAATAAACCGCGGTGGGGTTAAATTCGTTTTCCCGGATCCAAACCCTACCCCCACGTGTGGCGAATGGCCAAAAAATAAATACACAAAAAGACTCACCGTAAAAATCAAACTAGAAAAAAGTCCAACTTATCAAGACGAGTACCCTTACAATGAATAACATAAAACATGAAAACAATACACATAGGTACTGTCCGGACATATGCTCGCAGTCACTGACAGCCAGCCAAGGACATGATTTCCGTTGACTAAGATATCAAGCCTTCTTACATATGAAACTTCAATTGAAATACTTCTAAATAGATTTGGTATAACAACATCATCAATTATGAAAGAAGAACATGATATTGTGCAATGCCAAATACTGCCAATAT
>MJUU01067919.1:0-19211 GCA_002080025.1 Modiolus philippinarum | reverse complement strand
TTAGAGCGCAAAGTTCTACTTAAATTTAGAGATAGTGTGTGTGGCGCATTTCATCTCACTATTCCAAATTGATATAAGAGTCGTGTTCTCGAAGTATTTTATTTCAGACTCGATTTTGGAAGAACTCTGTAAAAAACACCACATCTAACCTGCATAAATCATGTAGAAAAATTAGAGCGTGTGGTTATAAAAATAATGTTCCATATGACTGGAATGTTCCGTTGGCCATATAAAGAAAAATCAACAAGTGTGAATCGTATCGCAATGCAATACAGAAGTCCCCTACCGGTGGAATAATTCAGTATACTAGCAAAAATAGTTAAAGAAAAGTTTTCCGAGCCCAAGGCCCATAACTTCGTCGAAAATCAATGGACCCAACCAATACTCAAACTTGATCTGTAACCCATAGTAGTTGATTAACAATGCAAATATCAGCTTAATATCTGAAACGGTTTAGAAAAAAAAGTCCGGAAAACCTATATTTTACAAAATATTTTCCAAGTCAAAGGCCCATACACACTGTAGCTCCGTCCAAAATCAGTTGATCGGAACCAAACTCGAACTTGATCTGTAACTCATAGTGGTAGACTCACATAACAAATATAAGCTTCATATTTGGAACGGTTAAGAAAAAAGTCCGGAAAACCTACATTGTATATTTTACCAAAATTTTCTAAGTCAAATGCCCATAACTCCGTCCAAAAACAACGGACCGGAACCAAACTCGAACTTGATCTGTAACTCATAGTGGTAGACTCACATAACAAATGTTAGCTTCATATCTGGAACAGTTGAGAAAAATAAGTCCGGAAAACCTATATTTTACCAAATTTGTCTAAGTTAAAGGGCCATTACTCCGTCCAAAATCAATGAACCGGAACCAAACTCGAACTTGATCTATAACTCATGGTGTTAGTGTAACACACCATATATTAGATAAATATCTCTTATGGTATGGGAAAAAGGTCCGGAAAACTGAGTGTGACGGACTGACGGAGTGCAACCTACAGTCCCCTTCGGCGAAGCCGGAAGGGGACTAATAAGGATCCCTAATTGGAATACAGGATTCTGTTTGTTGTTTTGTCCGTGTAGTCATGGGTGATTTTCTTGATAATGCAATATAAGACTAATAAAATGGAAAGAAGAAGAAATCGTCTGTTTACCGCCCCAAAGAAGTGCTAAGACGGCTGAGGTTAAAATGAACATAGTATTTCACATTGTTGCAACCAAAATCTTATTATCCCTCCGCTTAGCGAAAGCGGGGGATTATGTAATGCAGTCCGTCCGTATGTACGTACGTACGTACGTACATTTGTAATGCTCCCCGATAGCTCTGGAACTATATGAGATACAAATTTGAAACTTGGCACCATACTAGAGTATGATCTGAAGTAGTGCACTGTGGATTCGGAATTTAGGTCAAACGCCCTTCGGGCGAATTATGGTCGAAAACAAATTTTCGCGATATCCAATAATTGAAGAAATCTCTGAGGCCATTTGGGATAGAAATTTGAAACTCAAGGATCGACTCACATATTATGTAGCAACTTCACAGAGGGTGTTGGAATTTCGATATGATTTCTCAGGGCATGGCCACTAGGGGATCCAAAAACGAAAAAAATCGATTCAGCTGGAAATCCTCTTACACTTTAAAAACTTGAAACTGTGATTGGTCAAAAAATGTCACATGCTTGCAGTATATATTCCAAATGGGATGACAGAAAAGAGGCCTTTACAAGACATTATCCTGTAAACATCAATACGTTTTTTGCTGTTTTCACAAGTATTTATATGTCGAAGTGACCTTAAATGACGTATGTACGGTCAATAAAGATTTAAGGACTCGAGTAATTACTGATCATGTATATGTTACAGTGATTTTGTAAAATCACTGAAAATTCAGGGAACTTGTAAAATCGCTGAAAATTCAGGAAACTTGTAAAATTACTGAAAATTCAGGGAATTCGTAAAATCACTAAATTGGTCAGTGAGTTTGACAGAGTTGCGTGAAGCTATACGGGTCTTTGCCTCTTTTCTGTAAAATATATTTTTTCATAATTGAAAAACCAGAACAGAAATGGGTCATATTAAAATTGCAAATATGTTCAGCATATCAAGATCATCGCACCTGGAAATTTTGAAGAATATCTAAACTTCCATTTAGAAGTTATTGCTCTTTATTAGTAAAATATTCGTGATTTAATAAATTTGGTTAATTTTTCAAAAACCCTTCGAGAGAAAGATCAACTTAAAATATTAAGAAAACATAGTTTGTTTCTGTTTTTTTTTATCATTTATTTATTTTTTTTAATGGAGGGGCAAACGTATTAATAGCTACAAATTCTACATTTGTCTTGCAGGTTTCATCTCACCGTAGATGACCGCCACTACGGAACATGGTTTAACAAAGAACCCTAGGGGAAAATGTAAATGTTAATTCTTGAAAACCGTTTCATACATTAGGTTGATATAATTTAGGCATGATAAATATCATGGTCTGTAAACAACTGAATAATTTAAGTACAGATAATAAATCCAAGATGGTCGCCACTGAAGTTCTCAGTTCAACATTGGACCCTATAGGAAAATATCGTAAATTTCAAATTATTTTTGAAAACCATATCAAATATCAGTTTGATTTTAAATAGGTATGTCAACATGATGTTCATCAACTAAATTTCATATATATATATATATTTGTGCCGATCAAATCCAAAATTGCCGCCACCGAGGAACATAGTTTAACATAGGATCATATGAGGAAATGTTGTTAATTATTTAAACCGTTTCATACATCAAGATGACATTAAATACTCATGTTTACATGAATGTAATCACCAAAATGTATGATTTTAGAATCAATCATAAATCCAAAAAGGCCGATACTGCAGATCATGGTTTAACATAAAACCCTATGGGCAAATGTTTCCATTTTTTGAAGTTGATATTAACTAGGCATGGTAACAAGGCTGTCAGCTACAAATTATACATATTTGTAGCAATCAGAAACCCAAATTGGTCGCCACCAGGAAATACAGTTTAAAATAGAACACTGGGAAAATGTTGCACATTGTTTATTCTTTAAAAGCGTTTCAAACAACAAATCTATATTAACTAGGTATTGTAAAATGACAGTAATCTTTTAGATGAATAATTCTACCACCAATTGGCTGTTATCGATCCGTTATTGATCGATATGCACCAGGTAAGCGATAAAGGCTCACGTGTGAGCCTCTGTTTTATCTATATATTTCATATAAAATTACATTTCCCAAATCTTACTGTGAAGCCAATTCTTATCCAATTTTAGTGTTATTTCACAAAATGAATAAACTGATGAATAAACATGTGCAAAGCATAACAAAATTTCCTGTTTTTATGTAACTTGGGTATTTTTCAATCTAAACAAAGTAGATCTCCGAACTTGCTCCCCATTTTCTGACTTGTCGCAGCGTGCCGCGACAAGTCAGAAATGGGGGAGCAATTGCGGAGATCTAATTTTAATTAGATTGGGTATTTTTGTACTAAGAATTTTATTCAGATTGAGTGTGTATTTCAGAATTAATTGCATGAAAGTATCTGCAAAGAAATTTAAAAAGGAAGTGTGCATACACTAAATATTTTTTACTGGAAATCTTCTTACAGATGGAGCTTTAGACCGTTGTCATTATAAAGGAAAATCGTACAAGACTGGAGAACATTGGATCGACGGATGTAATTACAACTGTACCTGTGAAGACGAATTTACTGGATTTTACAGATGCACTAGTTTGTATGTATACAAAGTTCTTTCTAACACTAAGGTTGTCAGGTTTTTCAATTTATTATTTCTTACTCTTCATTCGCCATTTTCCTATTATTATCCGCCGTTTAGTCATTCACCCTTTCGTCATTTATATATATTACCTTTTCGTTCTTTACGCATTCCGTATTCGTTAGTTACTAGTACTTACTTTCTTTCGTTATATTTATTTTTATTCCCGATTTTTCCTTTCGTAAGTTACTTTTTTCCCTTTCAATATTTGTCCGAAGCTTATATTCTGTCCAATACCCCGTACTGGATTGTTACCTTTAATCCGTTGTGTCCCCTGGTCAACAAAAACGGTGAACTAAAAGATATTTACTACGAAATACTTAGTAGAGAATCTTGTTTCGAAGTTTCTATTGACTGTATATCAAACAAAATATAAGGCGAAAATTAGTGTATTGGATATAAAACAAAATTTCTTCAAAACCGAGATTTTCTAGATCTTTTCCCCAGCCCTCTGTAACATTTCATGCAACCTTTAAGACAGCTCAGTAAAAAGGAAAATAAATCACTGAACTAAAAATCTGAAGCTAAAGTTATATGTCAAGAACGGTTCTTGGATGCTCTAAACTAGGCGAAACACTAGACCCAAAATGGTTTTATATAAGGGTAATAACACAATTACCAAACAGAATTGGTAAGAGCCGAAATTGAAAGGATTAAAAGACAAAACAGGTGTCAATCACCTGTAAAATTGCCAACCGCAATGTCCTGATTTGCCTCAGGTATGACACAGATTTGCCTCAGGTATGGCACAGATATTTCAACAGAAATGGTGATTTAACCTGGTTTTATGGCGCGCCAAACCCCCTCTTCTATTGCGGTGATGTCAGGTGGCAACTCAACAGTAATTGCTATTGAAAGGTTGAAGACAGTAAACAGAAATACCAGTACTAAGTGAAAATGAGCCTTTAAATCACAGTTTGGACCAAGGCTTCAATTCTTTCAACAAGGGACTGATATCTATTAGAGAACTTTTCAATGATCGTATTATACGGAATTATTTGAAGTCTTATCTAATAAAGCGGTCACGGAGATATCTATGACTAATGAGAAATGGCTAATAATTGGTGCTTTATGAACTATATAAATTATAGTTGCTGTGAAAATTTGTGGATATGACTATGGATTTCATTGTGACTCGATTTCTTATGCTGCTGCTGATGAAATACATGTACAGCTTAACAAATTTATAGCTTATCATGCAAGTTAGGTAATTAAATGGCTTTCTATTCAGCTTTCTGTTTTGTTTTAAAGACAAAGAGATTTCATATGCCCGGGTGCCAATTTATGAGATCTGAATACTTGTCCGGTGTCACGTGGTCTTGATCCATTTACATACTTCCTTTTGAGTGAAAAAAATGAAGAACGCAAAATTTTATTTGAAGGTAAGGTGACGAACGGGAAACTGAAACGTGCCAACAACTGGAAATTGTAGGTCCTGAGAATAGTAATGTAAAAAATGCATAATGAAGTTGAGGTATCATTTCATCGTTTGTCTCACTGGCATGCACCAACCTAGTTGTCAAATAAAATGCCTAATTCTTAAAGGTTCATGGAAACCAGTTGGAATTTTAAACAGACCTACACTAAAACAAAGCGCATTCGATTGGCGCATATTGCAAAACACTTGCCTGATGCGAAATTATCTTGATGTTAAAACCGGAATGTTCTTTTCTCAACCTGTATGCAGTGTTATGGATGCGACAGACCTTTGTTTACTGTGTATCTAGTGACATTTTTGTTTTGCATTCAATGAAGACGATTGAGTCTTAGAAATATAATGCAAATACTATGTTCAGTAATATGAGAATAGTTTCAACCTAGAAAAAAATGTTACATTTCACGAGTTCGGGAATGTCACACTTACATTTTGTATTTCCTTAAATTCATGTGCTACAGTCAATGGAATTAGTCGCTTTAAGGTTCGAAAATTAAGCAAAAGAATTTAAGGTTGAAATGTTAGTTGGCAAAACATTGCATCGTCAAAGACATTGTTTTCATATTTAATTTCTGCTTCTGGTCTGCCTATCCGTTTAAATGAATGATTAAAAAGCTAAGGTACTTATGCTTGGACTCATAATACGAAGCAACAGAGAAAGGCAGATTTTCGTAATTAATATATTAAGGCATATCAGCAAAAACAGTCTCAATAGATTTATAAGGGCCTGACGCCTTAAATTATTATTCGCAATGAAGAAACCTTTTTCATTGTTATTTTTCGAACATATGAAATAAGAACTACAAAATAAATTATGGCTGAGATTTCTATTAGGCTAGATCTTTCTTAAACTCTGTCGGAAATTGAAGAAAGACTTTACTGTGCAATTAATTAATAAGGCAAAGGACAGTCGAACTTGAAAGTGAATCGAAGCCTGTTGAATAATTGACGAACTACAATGTAATGATGGATAATTGATAAGATATTAAGTATGGGGCAACGGTCCTCTTTGTCAGTATTAAAGTTTAAGAGTAATACTAGGTTTTTAATATTAAAGAAAATCGTAAATCGGGATATCTTTTATGAATGTACGACATTCTATTTTTCTCGAGTGAAAGCAGCAAAAAAAAAATAATAAATGATTTCTTATCTGCATTAAAGATATAATGATCACTTCTTTTGATCAAATTAAAGAACATTTATGTTCCGTAAAATTTTATTCAAGTGCTCCGAATCCAATGCTCAGATTTGTTTAACTTGAAAATCTTATACTGTATTTTTATAAAAAAAAAAATTCACCCCCTAAAAACATTGAAGTTTCATTCCGTGTATTGCAGTCAGTTGGTTCTTGATTTGGCCTCTTTTTTAAATTCAGAAAAGGATACTCATTTCTAAAACTTTTTTGATTATATTATTTGATTCTAATGCTGCTTATTAGAAGTACTCCGTAAATGCACGTGCAGTATAACAAACATAACTGTCAATAATGCAACTTTGGTATTTTTGTATTTTTTTTTCCCCTTCTCTCCATTGTGACTTCAGGCTGGTTTTGTTTAAATGTTATGTATCACAAAAATAAATTTTATTTCCCTTTTCCCTTTTTTGAAACATTTATCAATATGCAATCATATTTCATAATATTAAATACAATTAAACAAGTTATACATATACTACCCAACAAAAGAAACGAAAAAAAAAAGATTTATCTTAAAAAGAGGAAAACATTCTCTCATTTCTATGCCTTGTTCAACCCAAAATCAACGTGAACAATGAATTAACGCTGTCAGACCGTCGATGTTAATTTTTGCTCGAATATATCATTGTTATGCTTAAGGTGGAATTTTAAGCATATCTGTATCCCTATAATGTTGTTTGGTTAATGTTTTTTCGCCCCAATTGGTACGTCTGAAAGTTGTTGACTTGTCCACTTCGTATTGTTGGCCATCGATATAATATTTCTTTCAAACGATAGCAACGTTGTTGCAGGCCTTGTCAACAGGTACAAACACAAATTTATGACCAAGTTCCTTCAATTTTGACTTAATTCTTTTTACAGACAGCTTAGAAGGTGACTCGATATAATTATCTTTATAAAAATCTATTCTGTTGGTGACCTTTGTTATAATTTCATCTTTAAACAAATTTAGAGCATGTTTGTCTGCACATTCTTGTTTGCACCATTTTTTACAATAATTAGTAACTGCATCTTTAATTATATCAAAACAAGCTTGCCAGTTTATTTTAGAAGGTGGGCGATATTTAGGCCCTTTTCGAAAGAATTGGCGAACTTCTTTATCTTCAATGATGTTTAGATTCCCCGTTAATATATGTCCGTAAAAGAGGAACAAAATAGAGACTAATGATTCATCTTAAGCAAACATGCCGATCAAATGATAAATCACGTGGCAGTAGGTCCTGTGAGACGTCGTAACTAATCGCGCAACCCGTGTTTTACAAGTACGAGAAAGTTATTTGAAAACGGAAAATATGCCTAGGAATTCATGGTCGTCATAACAACAGAATTTTAAGAATTCCAAAATGATACAGATTCGAAAGAATTGCAGAAATTGGACAAAAAATTAATTTTCGAACAATTGCACGACGAACTTAAATTATATACCGAGTAGACTGGAATATTAAATATTTTTCTTTTTATTTATTTTTTATTTATGTTTCTTCTTTTCTTTCGAACTTATAGACCTGCCACCAGGGAACATACCCAATTATCAAAATTTCCTTTAATCAGAACTCATGGCTTCCCTTTCTTAACAAGATTTCACTTAAAATAGTAGACATGGCATAAAATGATTCGATTTAATGTTCAACTGAACGAGGTTTTAATTTCAGATCGTTTGGTACTGGCAACTCATCTACAACGTATACAAAAACCAGGTTTTTTCTGACTGAAGGTTAATTCTTTTTCAATTCCGTATTTTTTACTTGAGGACCTATTATTTAAATCAATGTATCTGAAAAATTTTACCTGTTAAGGTGGTGAAGACTAACTTCATAAAGCGAAAATTATGTTTTCGATTTTTTTTGTATTTTTTTCAAATATGATTGACAACAATTCCAAAATCATATTGCACTCAAACGTAACATTTTTCTTATGTCGTAAATATTCTCAGAGGAAATCATGAATTTTTGTGCCAAAAATGTAACGCAGGAAAGGACAATCAGTGAAAAGCGATTTTAATATGACCTTTTCCCTTAGCTTTATGTCCATACCCGCGGTAAAAATAATTTATTACTTAGATTACTTCGATTTCAATTCAAACTACCATATCAGTCCTTGAGAACTGAAGCCATGCTCAGTGCATAATGTACGCCATGAAGTGCCAATCTGCGGTAAAAACAATATGAATACAAAAATACCGAAGTTGCATAAAAAACAGTAAATTTTGTTATGCTGTACACTTGTTTCAAGGAGTAACCTCTCATCAGTAGCATTAATATCAAAAAATAGGGAAAGCAATAATCCAAAAGTAGTCCAGAAAGAAGTACTCATTTCCAAAAATATCGAAATAGGAAGCCAAATCCAGTATCAAGGACATCTACCGAGTGCCATACAGGGAAGGAAGCCTCAGTATTTTTAAGTATTTAGAATTTTGATAAAAACAGTAAATTTCTATAACACGCAAGGTAAAATTCTCATGTCAGACAAGTTTGACTATTGGGCTGATGAATACCCTTGTGGACCTCTGGTCCACCAGCAGTGTCATCGGCCCAATGGTTCAAAATACAAAAAAATACCGAAGTTGCATAAAAAACAGTAAATTTCGTTATGCTGTACACGTGTTTCAAGGAGTAACCTCTCACCAGCAGCATTAATATAAAAAATAAGGAAAGCCATAATCCAAAAGTAGTCCAGAAAGAAGTACTCATTTCCAAAAATATGTATGGGTACTGTTGATAACTTTTTAACTCTTAAGCCGAAGGCGGATAGTTGTTAAATGACAAGAAAAAATCACGTGAGGCTTCAAGCCTATTAACAGCTCTAAAAGATGATCTTCATGCTTCCGATAAAATATAGTGCGCAATTTTCTTTCAAAATCGTATACATTGTGTATTTAAGTTATATTTCTTCATTTTCTTGAGTTGAATACGGTGTTATTATATAAATTGAAAACAATTTTATCAAATTAATCGTTTTTTTATATTGCATCTCGGCTCAACGAGCCTGCCGCGGAGTAATTTGTCAAAGATGAAAATAAAATTTGTTTACCTGTGATATGTGTAATGCACATATTTACAGTAATGAAATCGACATACATATACGAAATCACACAATCCGATTATTTTCACGTATTACGGAATAACTTAATAAATGCAGACGTATGCAGCAGTTCTTTGGATGACTACGAAGTTTTACCACGTGTAGATTTTCAGGGCTTTCGATTTTCAGCTCCATCGGAGCTTTGGTTATTTTTTATTATAGCAAGCTTAGTTCGCTCTGTGACAACTAGAGGCATAAAAAGTTATTTTCATATGATTCAACCTCATTACCTATTCCTTGCACGGAAAGTTATTTTGTGGTACACAACGAGACTTTGAAAAAGCCAAGGACTCGTTTGTGTTATGTTGACATTTATAAACTGTAGTTGATATCTATCTATATAAATTTTTTCTCCTTATGAAAAATATAAAAAAAAGCTTACTAGGAACACCCGCAAATAAAGACTTTTCTCATCAATTACTTTTATCTAAATTTATGTAATTCCAAAGCCTAAGGTTTAACTCCCTCCATCGTAGTTTTGTCCTTAAATATATTTGATATTACTGATTATTCGGATTTCGTTTGGTTTTATGCATTTCAAACATTTTTTGAAATTATGGATTTCCTAAGTTTCGTTTCTAGTGCTGCTGATGAGGAATTAATTTCCGAAATGGCCATACAGCTCATTAAAGGTATTGCAGTTGGAGTTAACATATGTGTTAAGGCCTCGTGTTCATTTACTCCATATCCTTTCGTAAAGTAACTTGCTCCTACTGAAAAAGACATTTTTCCATTGTGACGACATGGAAAAAAGGCGACCACGTTCAAAGAACACAATTTTCGATAATGATGTCATATTTACAGTTTTGTTTGTAACGTAGTGGGTACATTTACTTACTTGAAAAGCAAAATATGGTGACAAAGGTTTTATCAGTGAAAACATGTACCGTAATTGCCCTATCAGAATCAAAATAATTTTTTATGGTCTTCCAAACGTTTAGATTTTATCTGCACTGAAGAGACATAAGTTGTCGAAATGCGCATATGCAGAATCAAAATTCACAGTAACTTCGGTATTGAGTTATTTGAAAGCAACTGTTTAACTGGAGTTTCCATGAATTATTGATGCTTTTGTGTAATGAAAGAACCTTCGAATTCTCGATGACATACAATTTATTTGAAAGTATTGGGCCTACACTCTTAGCTTGTAAGATTATACAGTTGCTTGTCATTGTTGAGCTATATCATATAATTTTTTAAAAACAAATGATGTTCAGTAGTTTTATCAATAGGGCGAAATTACTGTCTCAAAAACTTATAAATAAACACACAGAGTTGATTGTAAAAAAAAACTTTGCAAATTAAGACAGGAGATGTTGGCATAAAATATACATATTGTCTGAATAATAGTTCGATTTTCAGAAATCAAGAAAGACAAAATGTTTACTTTTAACCTGGATATGGGATGTTGTCTCCTTGACATTTACCCCATTTCCTTTCTTTTTCATATTTTGAAGGTGTATTTATATTATTCTCACATGGACAAGAACACAATATAAAGACCAAGCACCTCAAGTACGGGAAATCTGTTAAACTCCAAATTGCACGATAGACGAACTCTATTAAAATGAACAATTAAAGAGAAAAGGAATAAATGTCCATGGGGCAAAATCCCTTCCAATAAGTGGCAAGGTAAAGCAAATGGAAAAACGCTTTTATTGTTGATCAATTTGCAAGACTCACCACGAGCCCTCCAGCAATGAGCAAACACTCATAGCTCCTAGTAATTTCTGAGCACTGTCTTTTGTGGATTCACTAGCCAGAGATTAAACAAAGTGACATCCATGTGGGACTACATCCATAGATCCGGGGTCGTCAACAAACATAAAAATATTGCCAGGACCAAAAGACAATACAACATATAAACGAACACAAGGGAACTCATCGCGTTGATTATGATACAACATGGCAAATAAAATCGGAGCTGTGAGTATTATCTATGCAGATAGTAAAAATAAACGTTTCATTTTTAGAAAAAAAGAAGGCCAAAATGTTAACTTTTGCTACTGCATTTATGCACGAGAAAGTTTCACATGAACAAGTTCCCAAGTACTAATGCATACACTCCAAGCACGGGGAATCTTTTACGTAACCCGACTTGTTTTATTGAAAATGAACAATTAATGACGCGTGGAGAAAATGTACATGGGGCAATTAAAATCCCTACAAATGCATGGTGAGGTTCAGCAAATGTAACAAACGCTTTTATTGTTTTTCTCTATCTTGAAGTCACTTTATGGCCTTGAACATTAAGCAACAATACGCGGAATTCACTTGCTCGATGTCTAACCTGACTTAAATTGAATATATATTAATAAATCGGCTAAAGTGCGACACAAAGTAGTCCCGATAGGTATATCCCTTTTGTCTGCTGTAACACTTCAAATTCCAGAAATGTTTTCAATTAAAATTTCCAGCATTGCTAAAAAATCTTCCTCTTCATGCATTTTTGTTTAAATCAGTGTGATGTTTAACAAAATGAGCCCTATGTTTGCCCTTTATAGTTTTTGACTAAAAACTGGGTTAATAACAAAATTACCGTACAGAATGGTCAAGAACCAAAGTCCAAGTGGCAAAAACACAAAGCAGGTGGAAACCCACTGGACGGCAATGGTCTTAACTCGGTAAGGCATTTCAAAAGAAATAAAAAGTATGAACATATCTTACATTAATTACTTACGTCATTTTGTATAAATAATAAAGATGGAATACAGCACTTCATATCTTCATCGGATGTACTATTGATTTCGTATTACACAGGCGTAGGATATGGATTTTGTGTTACATGTGATGTAATTTGGATTTTTTTAAATGGTGTCCGACTATGTTATTACTCAGTGTTAAGTCTTAGATGACAGTCTTAGAAATAACAATATTATCTTATTGACTTACAAAGTAAATCAATCTATTCGTTTATTCTGAACAAGAAACATTTTTGTGGATTTTCAGTTTAAGCCCGTCTTCAGTCTCTTATGATTATGTGAATGTCCAAGTTTATGACCCGCGTTGATTTAAGGTAGATAGACACTGTTGCGCTGCGCAATGCAGTCGCGCATAAGAAAAATAAAGAGTCGTGTACGGGATAGGTTTGATTTTCGGGACGGAATAGTAATTTGACGGCTATTCCTTTGTGACGTCATAATTGAATGACAAATGTGAAACGTCATATTCCGTTTACTTTGCCGCGGATTAACTCCCTTTTCCCGAAAATAATGTTTCTTCCGGAAACTTTGTAAAATATCTTCGTTAAAAGCATGGTGACACATTCATTTTTTAATTGTTACTAATACATTACATCATAAACTATCTGTTCACAAAAATACATCAAATTCTCATGGATAAAAAGTTCATTTCTATTAAGCTAAAATTTGCCTTTCCATATTTTCCCCGTGCATTCCTTGTAAACTTAGGTGAAAAAATGGCTAAAAATGAGCAAACTTTGATCTCAATTCTAGAAAAAACAAATATGGTGACCCATACTTTTTATTACAGATTTTGGGTAAGTAGGATTGAATCTTAAATTGTGCCGACTTGCAACAAAATCTCATGGATATGAATATTACTGTCTATCTACCTTAAAAACAATGAGTGAAAAAGCCTAATGGTATCAAAAATTAAGCAATAGGTTCTCCTGTGATTATTTTAAGCCGTAAAGGAACCCTTTTAACCAAATAGTCGTTGGCAATATATGTGTATGTTCATCACATACGACGACCTTTCAGACACGATAAATCGTGATTAAGTTTATAATATAGCTTGATATTAATTGACAAAAGAAACATTTCTATGTACATTTGATTTAAGTAGTACGCTACTTTTCTGTTGAAATGAGGAATGGGGGATAGCAGTTGAGTTGTGAAACACAACAGAAAACTAGATTTGTAATTGCAAGCAATAGGTGATGTCGCCCCCGGCAGCCAATGCGATCATTCCATCCTGTTCGCAGCGTCAAAATCTATATCGAAATCAGCTGTGAAATCAAACAAATTTGAAATTTTGAAGTGATCGGCCGCTTTATGGGAAACGGTTACCATTTTGAAAATGTTTGTCGATGGATGCACTTCACCTTACGGTTGTCCAATTTTATGCCAAGTATGAAGAAATTCGCTGTGCTCAAAATGTACATAATAATTAATTGTTGTTTAAAAATTTCAAGCTTTTCTTGTATGGCGGTCATCTTGAAAATGGCCACCATATTGAAAAAAAAATGTTTCCACGAACCCCTTCAGATAGTGATTTAATATAGATGTCTAGGGATGATATGAGATATGAATACCTAAATACCGAAGTTACTGTGAATTTAAATTCTGCATAGGCGCTTTTCTACAACTTATGTCTCTTCAGTGCAGATACAATCTAAATGTTTGGAAAACCATAAACTCAAAGAACTTTAAAAACTGATAGAGAACAAACATGACAAGTACCTTATAATAATCTCTATACATTTCCTGTTGTTTGAGGTAGATATGAAAATGTCTTATCTTGCTCATGCAAGGGAAAGGAATAACGTATTCTGGTACTCCAGTTGAAGGTTATATTTGTATCTAAATTCATCAAGGATTTCAACACATTCTTGAGTGAGGAAAGTATTGTGTTTCATGTAAAATATGTCAAGGTTCTGTTCAAATAAAGTTGTCATAAAACACAAGTTTGACAAATATGAGCATGGATAATTGAGTGACTCATTAAAAGGCTGAAAATCGTAATGAACTTTTGAAAAGGTCCTTACAAAAAATTTTTTTTTACCAAGCTGTTACCAGTAAAGTAGGAATTGTGGTTCTTTCATATGTATAATCATTCATAATTATTAAAATATGACATAAATGGGATGGTAGGTAAGTGATAAATACAGTCTACGGTATTTTCTTTTTCTTGGTACAGATGTTTTAAATGGAATCTACCTCAAGTGTGTAGTTTAGATCCACCTGAACCAGGAAAATGTTGCCATAAACCAAACTGTCCATCATATATAAAAGTGTCATACCCACCTGGATATAAAGATATATAATACGGATATCATTTGAGAGTATTAATTTAGAATAAAGTATTGTTTGCTATTGTTCTAAACGTGTTTTGTTCTTAGTTGTATGCCATGTTATAAACACAAAGTGCGTGTGAAAGGCATGATTTTGAAATTGAATTCACACGTCCACATGAAATATACAAATATAATAAATGTAGAGATCACATTCAACTTTTCAAAAATAATATGCCTTATATGTGTAAACAAATAAAAAAGAAGAATCTTGCACTCGATCCTTCACAACTACACACAATTTTTTTTATGTAAGGATATAATGTTCTTCTTGCTAGTTCCATTGCAACGGTCAACCGAGTCGCAGAACTTTCATTTCAAAGATATGTAATTTTACATTTCAAACTGACTTTATGAAAGACTGCAAACGGTAAAAGAAACATTGATTACATTGTTTTAAATAACTAAATACCGAAGTTACTGTGAATTTATTTTCTGCATATGCGCATTTCGACAACTTATGTCTCTTCAGTGCAGATAAAATCTAAACGTTTGGAAGACCATAAACTCAAAGATGTTCAAAAACTGATAGAGAACAAACAACCAATATGATCTAAATGTAAAGCCAAAATCAGCTAAGGACAGAGCTGTGCACGAGGGAGATACTCCTTAGTTTTCAACAAAATTTACAAAAATTTAGATATTGCAAGGTTTCAAATAGAATCGGCTTTCGGGTCAGCACCGAAGTACTGACTACTGGGCTGCTGAATGCCCTCGGGGACTAACAGTCCACCAGCAGAGGCATCGACCCAGTGGTTACAAATAACTAAATACCGAAGTTACTGTGAATTTATTTTCTGAATATGCGCATTTAAATTGATAGACAGCAGACAAGAAAAACGGCGTTTCAGTATAATTTACAAATTATGGGTAGCAATAAGGCCAAACTGGAATTGTTATATGTTATGTTCATGTTATGTTCTAACGAAACTTACAATATATGAATTTTGAGTATGAAATCTTGAATGAATAGGTCACGTGATAATGTGATTTTTACAAGGCTAAGCGGTCCTGTAAAAACAAATAAATATAGCATAAAAGGAAAAAGATTGCCAGTTTGCAAAACAACAATCAACATCATTTAAATAAAAAAAAATTGAGCTTTCAATCCATGATTTATTTTTCCATCAATCGCATAAGTCGCATTTTTAGAGGGAAATAATGCAGTTTAGTACAGGAAAATCATTGTGAGAAATATCTAGACTGAAACTTCAGTTTTCAAGGTCACTGGATAACTTTGCCATCCAATTTTCTGATATTTTCTGGATATTTGAATAAATTTGTTCTGGTTAAATTAACTAATGCATACATGTATATTAGTATATTAATATGAATTTGAAGCAAAATATAAAGTTACTGCGCCTAAATATTATCGATTTTGCCGACTTCATTGTTTGCTTGGTTTTGGTATCTATCTTACTACAAATATATTGTTTCAGTTTGCCACATTTTTCGCCTCCAACACAACAAAATTGAGTATGATGCACTTTCTTTGGTATAATTACACAATATGTGCACTAAATATAGAAAAGTCCCATGAATTATACCAGTTATGAGAAATAGCTTTCACCACATTCAAACTCTTAGTTTTGAGCATGGCTTGATCGAAATTCCCTTGTCAAAATGCCATTATGCAGAACCTAAAATTCACAGCAATTTCGGTATTTTGTTATTTGATCATGAGCCCTCAGTCTACTAAGCCCCCTTTACTAAAACCATCTGTCGTAGTGACCTTAAAAAAGAAATTTGAGAGATTAAATTTCTGAGTTTTGTCCTTTAGTCAGAAAGCTGCACATTTCGGCTTTATTCCAAAAAGAAAATTAACAATTATGGAATCCTTTGTCAAATACAACATCATTGCACATTGTTTTCAGTACCACTGTTACCAATCAAACATATTCTCACTTAAGGAGAGTTGCACAGTAACATAGAATAAAAAGATAACAGGAAACACCTACAATGGCCGAAAAACATAGCCACATGCCACAAAGCAAATAGGAACGGCACAAGAAAGAAACCCACAATAAAATACAAAAGACAAACGTAAACAACGATAGGAACTCGGGATAGCCGGACTTGTTACCGGCACTAGCAAAAGCCAGCGGTAGGGTATGTATGGCAGATCATAGCATTTTCCTTGCAAGAATTCCTACTTAGAAGCTTAACAATAGCACTTTGTCAGTTGAATCTGTTATATTTTAACTCAAGCAGCTGATTGTAACTTCGGGATATTAAACATCATCTTGATATGTCCAAGTGTAACCTGTGTAGGAAATTCAACATATCGAGAGGAGACCACTTTTCTAAATAGATCAATTCTGCAAAAGGGTAGTCACAAACTCGAAGATATAATATTGTAAGTCTAAAGATATCATGGGATTTAAACAAGGTTAAAGATTAAAGATATCAAGTAAATGGTAAAATTTCTTTGGAGTATTTTTTTACATATTCGCAGATAAAGATGAAGCTCAATCAATTATTCCACCCCCGATATTTATTGCTTCAAATACACAAAAAAGACATTTCTACATCTGAAAAAAATGACAATTATACAACAAACATATCCAGTTACTGTAGAAAACAAAACCATTTCAACCTTATTTGACACTTCGTCAGATAGATAAAAAACTCAAGCAAGGTCTAAAATAATAGCAAACCTACATTTAGAGACAATTTTCATTGGTAAAATGATATAATATGAACATATGAATCAATTTAATTATTGTAAACAAAACATATTAAAGCCAGAATATGATAAATATGATAAATTTACTGACTCTTCCTTTTAAAAATACCATTTTTCATTTTTTGTATGCCTTGCACGCGTAACCAGCTTGGCACTTTGCATAAACATTTCTTATTAAATAACAAAATACCGAAGTTACTGTTAATTAAGTTTCTACATATGCGCATTTCGACAACTTATATCTCTTTAGTGCAGATCAAATCAAAATATTTGGAAATCCATATTCTAAATATGTGTAAAAATTGATAGAGAACAAATTATCAATAGGATTGTAGTGTTTATTTACCTCCGTTACTGATTTTCAATTATGTGTCCAAACACTAGGTCATGGAATGTACTTTTCATCGTTATCATAATAACTGCGACCTGCGACAAGTATTCGAACGGATCAAGTCCGCTGGCTTAAAGTTAAAAGCTAAGAAATGCACCTTATGTACCACCGAAGTTCGATACTTGGGTCATGTGGTCTCTAAAGACGGCATTGCTACCGATCCAGACAAGTTAAATGTAATTAAAAACTGGGAGGTAACTACAAATGTAACTGAGGTACGATCATTTATCGGCTTATGTGGGTATAACAAAAAATATATATTTAGAACTTTGCCTCAATAGGTAAGTTTCTCCACAAGTTGACAGAAAAGGGCAGACAAGGATTCATTTGAAACACTAAAGAGAAAATTGATAAGTGCGCCTATTTCAATACATCCTGATTTTAAGAAAGAATTTATACTGGATACGGATGCCAGTAATCATTCAATAGGATCTGTATTGTCACAGTTATCTTATGACGGTAACGAGCGTGTTGTATTGGCATACGACAGTCGCAGGCTGTCAAAAACAGAAAGAAAATATTGCGTTACCAGGAAAGAATGACTAGTCGTGGTACACTTTTTAAAGTATTTTAAACCATACTTGTTTGATCGCAAATTTATGGTCCGGACGCATAATAGTTCACTAAAGTGGCTATTACATTTCAAGAATCCGGAAGGCGAACTGGCCAGATGAATTGAAATCTTGAGTGAGTACAACTTTCACATTCAGCGTAGGCCGGGAACTCAACATCGAACCGCTGATGCATTGAATCGGATTCCGTGCCGTCAATTTGGATACACTGTTGACTGGGGACAACCAGCTGAAAATGAGAAAGGTGAAAATCAAGTCTTAGTCGTTACCAATATCAGTGATATTGAACCTGAAAAATGTAATGTCTCCCAACGAAGCGTCATTGAAGGAATTTCAAGCCACAGACCCTGACTTGAGTTTGGTAAGAATTTGGTTAAATGAAGGTCAAAGACCACTGTACAGTGATATAATTTGAAAGGGTTTTGTTGTAAGATCATTATAGTGCCAGTGGCAGTATTTAGAGCTGCAAGATGGTTTGATAATAAGACGGTTTGTAGACCTTACTGATAAAACTGTCAAGCTACAAGCGATAGTACCAATGTCAGAACGAAAAGTTTTGCAATGTTGTCATAATGAAAAATATTCTGCACATTTGGGAGTGCATAAAACGACAGGAAAAGTGAGAAATAGGTACTATTGGCCAGGGTTATAATCTGATGTAAGGTCATACATTTCGGGATGTGAGGTATGTTCGCGTCGAAAGAATCCAAAAATGAAAAAGTGCACTCCCATGGCGATCGTAGAGACAGGGTTCCCTAAGGAAAGGACAGCAACTGATATCCTTAGGGAACTCCCTGAAACAAAAAATGGTAAAATGATATAAGATGAACATATGAATCAATTTAATTATTGTAAATAAAACATATTTAAGCCAGAATATGATAAATATGATAAATTTACTGACTCTTCCTTTTAAAAATACCATTTTTCGTTTTTTGTATTTTTTCATTTTTCGTATGCCTTGCACGCGTAACCAGCTTGGCACTTTGCATAAATATTTCT
>MJUU01067917.1:14343-47723 GCA_002080025.1 Modiolus philippinarum | reverse complement strand
GGAACTTTTTGGGGGGAAATGTGTGATATAAAGGAGTTATTTTCAAAACAACCTAGATATCCCAATTTGTCTAAGTTAGCTCTGGTGTGTGTTGTTCTGCCAAATAGTAATGCAGATAGTGAGCGTATTTTCTCAATGCTAAAAAAAATTCAAACTGAACATAGGTCAGACTTGGCAAATGACACTATATGCTCACTTCTCTGTGCCAAACAAAACCAAAATATGGAGTGTCATGAGTATTGTCCAGACTCAGATGTACTGAAAAGGGCAAAATCAGCTTGTGTGGAATATAACAATGAACTGAAGAAATAAAGTATATTTATCATTAGTTCTTATTGGTGTTTGTAGATGTATACAGTGCACATGTCATATATTTGGGCTGAAAATGTCATTCGCGCAAAATCTCCCCCTCATCTGTTATAGCTGAGGGGAAGATCTCCCTCGTTGAAGGTTTCAGAGGTTGGCAGGTATGGACATTGTAAATAACATAGCATATACCTCTTTAAAATAAGCACCTTACTATGGCATGATCAATAATAGAGTTCAATGAATTCTTACATTGATAAAAGGTTTTATTAAAACAAATAAATCTGAGACTTTACATGCACATCCTTTGCCGTCAAAAGTTTTTCCCATGAAATTAATAGCAAAAATGATCAGACCTGCCCCTTATTTTTTTTGTAACACTGGATAATAATCTACAAGTTATAGTAAATTGGCCTTGCCATAAAAAAAAAGACTATTGTGGCACATTTTCAATGATGTAAAAAGTTCTAAGAATAATTTTTAATTGGTTTACAGCACCAAATGATTTATTCCAATACCCTTTTATAATGGCAAAAGATGAAAAGATGAGATTTTTTATATTAGTAACCTACTTGTGATGATGGTTTTAATGTTGTTATTAAATCCTTGATCTGTTTTAATTCTGTTGCTGTTATACCTCCAACTACAAATAATATCAACACTGGGTGGTCACTAGGGCGTGGTTTGCTGACAGTCCTGAATAATCTATATGAAAATATATATATTTATACATTGTATTCCTTTGTTTATAGCTTCTCTAACCATAATTATTCACCACATAACCAAGATACATTTTCATCACATACATGTAAGTAAAATACATCGGACTCAAATTTTGTCACAAATATCCAATTCTAACACAATCATTCCAAATATCCCATTGCTTTTATGGAAAAGAAAGTAGCAACCTTGACCTCTTATGACTGTTCAAACTTTTCGTGCTTATACTTCAAATCGCATCCTGCTTCAAGAGACTATTGAAAATCGGGACATGTAGTGATTTCAAAGTGCGCCAAAAATCAGATTCTAATACTACAATGACAGTCAAAATCTAATTACCCCTATGAGGGGTAACTTCCATTATTTCGGTATACAGGTGTGTGCCAAAAATTCGGGTATGGTTTTTTTGCATGAAATATATAAATTTGGGTGTGCTTTCAAACCAATTGTATATGAATTTGCATATAGAAGAAATAATTTTTATAAATTTCGGTACCAAAAGCGAAAAAAATGCAATTTTTTTTATGAGACAACAGAATTGTTGTGATTTATTTTCTTTAAATGTACAATATTTTACGTATGTCAAGCTTTGTTTCTTTCATTTTTATAATTTTCATGTTAAACCAAAGGTATTTTAATATATTCGAGTCCTAAATTTAGTATTGTTATATAAATTTGGGGTATGTTTTACATACGTGAGTATATAAATTCGGGGCATGTTTCAGAGATCGATTTGGCACATCCCCAACCGAAAATATACAAAGTTACCCCCATGCCCCCCCCCCCCCCCCCCCCCCACCGGGTAATTAACAAGCAATGTATTTATTTAAATGCAACCAGATCGTCAGGTCGCAAGATTATTCATGTATCATACTGTCAGTAGTTTGCAGCCAAGCAAAAGAATATTTAGGATTGGATATTTGTGACAAAATTTGAGTCCCATGGATACTGTAACTGATTCGAACCTGATGATAAATCTTCGAGCCACTGACGAATAATGGTATGTCAACCAAATTATGCATTGATTGACTTGAACACTAGTTGAATTGAAACAGAGGTATAAGATGGCGCCCTCTTCTGTTATTTTTCAGTCAACTGTATGTGATAGTAAAGTTGTGGAAGCAACTGCCAATGCCACATCTATAACTTACCTGTGTGACCTTTATACTGTCCAATGACCTCATTAAGTTGTTAATATCTAATTATTTCCAACGAATATATTATAAAAAGTAAAAATAACATGTTTGTTTTTTTTCAATACCTTAAGGTATTGGGTTACTTCCCTTTAAATCTTTAAAGCTTTCAAATCTTCTACAATTTATTTTTCACTTTTAAGCTTAAGTGACTTTCCCTTCTATCAATTCATTAAAAACATATCCTTGTTTACAAATCAAGAGGAAAAACTGTGTTTTTGAACAAATTTCTACCCTTTTTTCCAAAAATATTTTCATCATCTTCACCAAATTCAACATAATAATAATTTTTCAATAAATACCCTGATATAGTCTCCCATTAACTTTAAACTTTATAGTATAGAAAATCTAGCAAGCTCTAGATGCCACACTGTAAAATTGATATGTGCTAATGACACCAATACACCTTTCCACTATTACTGATAAGCCCATCCCCTCCACAGCAACACATGGTAACTCAGCAGGCTAGGTCAAGCCATCAAGATAATGGCGGATATTACAAAGTTATTAATGTTTCATCCTTATGATTTTCTTTTGATATCAGAATAAAATAAATATCTATAGGGAGGTTTTAAAAAACCTAGTGGTTCCTTTTTTGCCCCTGGTTTATTATTAGTGTTGAAGATCAAAAAGAAGTTTATTTTTTAAAGTTCTGTTGACAATAATGTAAATCACTGAATATATAAGCATAGTAATATGTTAGTAATTCGATTTATAAATAAAACTTTTTTAACCAATATCATATAAATTACTGGTATGCATAAAATGTGAATGCAATTACTTGTAAGAAACTAATTAATCCAATTTACGTTATCTCACAAATCAGACTCTTATCATTATCAGCTGAATAATCATGTCAATAAATATATATTAAACTGTTTTCATAACAAATGATGTGTAAACAATAGTCTAAGAAAAATTACTTAATAGTGACTAAGAGCATCATGAAATAATTTATTTGCGAGATGATTATTTAATATTTCTAAAAATCTTTTAAGGAAGTGTGCGATTCCATGAAATTAAAAAATTGTGGTTCATATAACATTATCAAATTAAAAGTTTAAAACTATCCAAGTATTTAAGCTAGTTGCATTTAAATTGTGTGAAAAATCAAAAAAAAAAAAGGCATTCTTAAAACAACGTTTTTCTTCATGTCTGTCCTAAATAAAACAAAAATAATAAATTACTTAACTACTAAAATTTTTATTCATAAAAGATTACTCATTTTTTTCATTAAGGATGCACATGAATCTGTGCAGATCTGTACACGATACTTATTCAAATTTTTTGTTGCATTACATTATTTACATTGCATGTTCTAAAAATTCCCATTAATATGGGTTCGATTTTGTTTTTATAGTGTTTTACAATTTTCACTTTCTAAGAAACATATGATAGCAAACCAATATAAAAAGGGAATAATGCAAGAGACTTTACATAATATACTCTTATAATAAAAAGATAGATTAAATGATTAATTTCAAACATATAAATGCTATATCTAGAAATAAGCTACCCTTTTAATTGTTTTAAATGAAGTTTAGAAAATACGGATCACAAACAAGCTAAGATGTTATTATTTTTGTTTTCATTATTTTTATGTATGCAAATATTTTTGTATGTTAGTTCCAGTTTCAAACACATTTCTTTACAGACAAAATATAAATTGCATTGTCAAAAGTGGTAATTTATAAATCAATAATTTTATTTACAGGAATTGATATAATTGGTATATCAAGGCTTGGTATATCATAAAAAGTCTTTCTTTCAGTTTTTTATTCTTAAATGGTTTGAATTATATAAAGCATTTATCCAAATTTCCATCTAAACAACTGTCATTTCAATAAAATCCATCAAAACAACATATTTTTTATTTATCTTGTAATTTGTTCCAAAACTCCCTATACATTGCAGTGTTATGATAAGAAAGCTTGACCGAGGTTATGTCCGACCACATGTGCTGTAATTATTTGTTTACTCACGTGTAAAATTCTACAGATGTGATTGGCTAAAGTACTGATTTAAGATAAGAGAATGGAAAGGTCTATACTCTGCAAAATTGCAGTTATGGCCTTCACCATTAAAATTCACCAAGCCTTCATAATGTAACTAAATATTGTCTGCTTCCTTTCATTTGTGATAAGCAATGAAGGGATATGGAGAAAATACACATGAGACAAAATCTCTATAAATACATGGTAAAGCAAAGCCATGGAACAACACTTTTACTGTGTTCTTCACCAAGAAGTCACTATAAGGACTGCGTCACATTTGCACCAAACTGTGTTATTTACCAACCGAATTCTCTGTATATAGTACATGTATATAATAAACCTTTGGAAAATTCATCTTCTTGTTTTTATACAAATAACTAAATACTGCAGTTACTGTGAATTTACTTTCTGCATATGCGCATTTCGACAACTTATGTCTCTTCAGTGCAGATAAAATCTATACAGCCACCATTGATATTTAAACCATGTTAAAGAACTTGCCAATGTAGAAGAATGCCATTCCATTTTCAAGTTTGCTTATAAGAGTTTGGATCAAGTTTGCTTATAAGGGTTTGTATGCAACCAACCTTGCCAATGTTCTACACCACAAAAATGTAAAAAAGAAACAAATTAACAAAAAATAAAAAACAAAAAATACTTCTTTATCTTAAAAATAAATCAGTTCCAATCATTTTATACACCTCAATGGAAAAAATAAACAAGATGAAAACCTTGATTCTCTTTCGGAGTCAATTAAGACTGTGAGGTAACTATGATTCTAATAACATAGTAGTTTCAGAAGAGAAGATCTTTGGAGGTGATTTCCCATCGGGTTCAATGTTTAACTAAGTTCTTATTGGAAGGCCATCTAGGTGGAAGCACAGAAATCCCAAACACATATTTTAAAAGGGACAACCCAAGGACTATTTTGACCAAGTTTGGTTCTGGTTGGCTATGTGGCTTCAAAGCAGAAGATATTTGAATGCTTTCCCATTTGATCCAATGTTAAACAATGTTCCCCACTGTTGCCATCAAGAATATGACACAGACTTGCCTGACATAATTTTCCAAGAAAACCAATTGATCAAGTTTGTTCCAATTGGCCAAGTAGTTTCTTAGGAGATCTTTTGAATGTGATTTTAAATAGGGTTCAGTGACCAGTGTTTAACTAATTTCCCCATTGGAAGCCATCTCAGATGCAGTGCAGACTTGTCGGACATATTCATATAGAACCACCCAAGGACTATTGTGACCAATTCTTTTACTAACTGGCCAAGTCTTTGAATGTGTTTTACAATGGGCTCAATGTTAAAATAAGTCCCCCCTGGTGGCCATCTTGGATGAGGTACAGACTTGCTGGACACTTTTTTAAAGAGACCAGAAAGGACTATTGTGACTAAGTTTGGTTCCAATAAGCTTTGTGGTTTCTGAGGAGAAACTCTTTGAATGTGTTTTCCCTTAAGGCCCAATAATAAACCAAGTTCAAAATGGAAGCCAATTTGTAGCTACTCCAACGAGGAATTTTGTATATTTATCAATATCCATTGAACTAATTCATAATGATGGCATGCTGCATGAAGACGCACGTTAAGTGTCGTATTTAAATTACAATCTATACTTTTTAACTGCCAAATTTCATATGCATTGATGAATGCACGCGAGTGCACGGCATTTTTAGCTTTACCTGTTTTTGCAGTTTTCGTGAATTTTCGTTGTAAAATCTTAATTAGCAGAAAAAGCGCCGTAACTCCAAATAATTTTGAACCATTTTTCCCTTAGCTCTTAATAGGACTGGTAAATGTGAAGAAAATAATACTGGAAGTGGACAAAATATAATTATTCAATGATGTCAATTTATCATTAACCTGAAATTGTTGGAGAGAAAACTTTAATTTCGTATTATTGAAGCAGATAAATATCTTTTTGCAGTGTCATATTCATTGAATTCGATCATTCTTTTTTATTCGTTGGAGTACCTTTATTTTGGTGCAGGCATGTAGGACAACTTCCTTCATGAAGATAAAATGTAGTCCTTGATATGCAAATCGTTTTTGAATATAAAGGAAAATGTATAAAATAAGGTACTTAAATTTGACCAATAAAGGGTAAAAACTCCTATATGGATATTGCGATTTTTTTCAAATTTCTAGGTGGGTAGATCTTGATATGCTGAACATTTTTGCACTTACAATGGACATCTATCTGTTATAGATTTTTTGTTTAAAATATAAAATTTTGAAAATTTTAAGGAAAAAGGGCAATAACTCCAAAACAGTTTATCAGATTTTCTTCAAAATTGAACTGTAGGTAGATCTTGTCATGCTGATCACTTTTACTCCATCAGATTTTTTTTATAGCTGTGACCGTTTTTGATTTATTTGCCAAAAACAGCAATTTACTTTTATGTGTTACTTTTGATAATGGATGCCATGTTGTTTGGTCCTCGGAATAATCAAACACAATTTTGAATCTTGATACCTTGGTAATGATTCAGGCAAAATTTAGTTAAAATTGGCTGTCAGGGTGGTTTCACAGGAGAAGATTTTTTTAAAAGTTTATGATGGAAGTATGACGGACAACTAGGGAAGTCAAGTGATGGTAATAGCTCACATGGCCTCGCAACATTCTCTCAATATGATAAATAACAAAGATTCTACTACAAAAAATGTGAAAACACCTAATTTAACCCCTTTTTGACCTTGACCTAATTTTTTTTTTGCATTTTGATATTACTCTTGACTACACCAATGCACTTGCCAAGAGTGAAAAGTTTATCTTATATAGTTCAAATGTTATAATGAAGGTTGAAGTTTCAGACACAAAGACAGCATAAAAATAATACGCACTCGATCCTCAAAGAATGACACCTGATGATGGAAAGAGCTCATCCTCGCAAAAACATTGAGCACAAAATATAACTGTATCTAGAAAAAATAATTTTACTGAACAAATGACTGCTAACAGCATTTACATGATATAAATCTTACCCTAGTCCTGATTTCAGAAGACCACCCAAACCACTTGATTTAACTTCAACATCAGGAAGATCAGGTTTGTTTGGATCAAAGATTTCACTGACGAGCTGTTTCAGTAGAGGTTTTAGCTGAGTTGGTCCTAAACTACCTTCTTCACAAACAGATCTGAAATAGGATAAAAAGATATGACGAAATAGATTCAAGAATTAGCAAATTATTTAACAACTAGATCCTCACATGAGCCTGTATCGCTCACTTGGTGACTGGTTTTATTCATTGTCACGAAGAGACCACCCATTCATATTATAAATCAGTTCACCAGATGTTACATTTTCAATCTTGGATGAGTTACAAACATAAACATAGGTAATCAACAATTACAAAGTTTGCCTCGTTATGGCACTTTGTCACAGTAACAAAATTTGATGTTGACATCACATTTGCATGCCTAAGCAAGGTTACATGATCCTACCATGTATAGTGGCTGAGATCTGAACTTGCCTGAAAACTTGGACATAAATCACTCATGCGTAAAACATAAGTCAAGGTGACCTACTTTTGCCTGGATGCTGATGTACCATCAGGGATGCATGCCTATGCAAAGTTACATTATCGTACCATGTACAGTGACTGAGATCTGAACTTGTCCAAAAACTTGAATGTAAATCAATCAAGCGGAAAATATAGGTCAATGTTGGATGCTGATCTATCATCAGAGATGGATGCATATGCAAGGTTACATGATCCTACCATGTAAAGTGACTGATATCTGAACTTGTCCGAAAACTTGGATGTAAATCAATCAAGCGGAAAATAAAGGTCAAAGTGACCTAATTTTGTCTGGATGTTGATCTACCATCAGAGTTATATGCATATACCAGGTTACATGATGGTACCATGTATAGTGACTAAGATCTGAACTCGTCCTCAAACTTGAAGGTAATTCAATCAAGCATAAAATATAGGTCAAAGTGACCTAATTGCCTGGATGCTGATACACCATCAGAGTTGCATGCATATGGAAGGTTACATGATCCTACCATGTATAGTGACTGAGATCTGACCTCGTCTGAAAACTTGAATGTCAATCAATCAAGCGTAAAATATAGGTCAAAGTGACCTAATTTTGCCTGGATGCTGACCTACAATCAGAGATGCATGCATATGCAAGGTTACATAATCCTACCATGTATAGTGACTGAGATCTGAACTCGGACGTAAACTTGAATGTTAGTCGTTCAAGCAGAAAATATAGGTCAAAGTGACCTAACTTTTTCCTGGATGCTGACCTACCATCAGAGATGCATGCATATGCAAGGTTACATGATCCTACCATGTATAGTGACTGAGATCTGAACTCGGACGTAAACTTGAATGTAAGTCGTTCAAGCGGAAAATATAGGTCAAAGTGACCTAATTTTGCCTAGATGCTGACCTGTACCATCAGAGATGCATGCATATGCAAGGTTACATGATCCTAGCATGTGTAGTGACTGAGATCTGAACTCGGACGTAAACTTGAATGTAAGTTGTTCAAGCGGAAAATACAGGTCAAAGCGACCTAATTTTTCCTGGATGCTGACCTACCATGAAAGATGCATGCATATGCAAGGTTACATGATCCTACCATGTATAGTGACTGAGATCTGAACTCGGACGTAAACTTAAATGTAAGTCGTTCAAGCAGAAAATATAGGTCAGAGAGACCCAATTTTCTTGAAGGCTGTGAGATAGCCCAAGATGCACCTGCATACAAAGTTTAATGACCCTACCATGCATAGTTGCAGAGATATATTTCCAAATGCGGAAGTAGATGTAGACGTAGACACGGACGCCGGGGGTACTCCAATAGTCCCCCTCAACTTCGTTGAGGCGAACTAAAAATAACAAACTTTGAAAGGGACCACCCAAAGACAATTGTAACCAAACTTGGTTCCGATTGGCTCAATAGGTTCAGAGGAGAAGACATTTGAATGCATTTCCCATAGGGTCCCTATATTAAACTATGTTCCACACTGGTGGCCATCTTGGATGAGGTACAAACATCAAAATCACAAACTTTGAAGGGGACAAGCGAAGGACTATTGTGACCAAGTTTGGTTGAATTTGGCTTGGTAGTTTCAGAGGAGAACATCTTTGGATGCATTTCCCATAGGGTCCCTATGTTAAACTATGCTCTCTGCTGGCAGCCACCCTCAATGAGGTATGAACATAAAAATCACAAACTTTCAAGGGGACCACCTAAAGACTATTGTGATCAAGTTTGGTTCCAATTGGCTCAGTAGTTTCAGAGAAGAAGATCTTTGAATACATTTCCAATAGGGTCCTATGTTAAACTATGTCCTGTGCTGACGACCATCTTGTATGAGGTATGAACATAAAAATCACAAACTTTAAAGGGGACCAGCTAAAGACTATTGTGATCAAGTTTGGTTCTAATTGGGTCAGTAGTTTCAGAGAAGAAGATCTTTGAATACATTTCCCATAGGGTCCCTATGTTAAACTATGTTCCCCACTGGCGGCCATCTTGGATGAGGTACAACCACAAAAATCACAAACTTTAAAGGGAACCACCTGAGGACTATTGTGACAAGATTTAGTCCACATTGATTCAGTGGTTTCAGAGGAGAAGATCTTTGAATGCATTTCCCATAGGGTCCTATGTTAAACTATGTTCCCTAGTAGCAGCCATATTGGATGAGATGCTAGTTTGCTGGACATATGTAGAAATTGTAGTCCTGGAAAAGCTCAACACTTTTGTAATTCACATTTAACCTCCATCTCAAACAGTTTTTAAAATAAAAGTAAAAATGTTAAAAAATCGTGAAAATTCAAAGAAAAGGGGGCCGTAACTCCTATGTGGGTCATCAGATTTTCTTCAAAATTGCATGAAATGTGGATCTTACTATGCTGACCATTTTTGTAATTTAAATGTCACTTCTATCTTCTACCGTTTTCAATATATAAGACTAAAAGTAACAAAAAAACAAAAAATTTATGGAAAAAGGGGCAATAACTCCAAGATGGGTTATCAAATATTCTTCAAAATTGCAGGGCGGGTAGATCTCATAATGCTGATCATTTTACCCCTGTCAGATTTTTGATATCTGTAACGATTTTGAGTAAATTGCAAAAAACGGCAATTTACCCCATGCTCTATTTTTAGTAACAGCAGCCATGTTGTTTGGTCAACGGACATATGTATGTGAAGGTGATCCCATAAAATCATGTCAATAAAAGGTAAAATTTTTTTTTGTTAAAAGGCAAACAATACAGACATTTAGAGAAATATCATGTGGTTAATATGATGGGAAATTATTCCTTCATATAATCAGCAAATACCAATCACAATGATATGGCACAGGATTTAGTCATATAAGCTGGACTTGATAACAACACATTCAACTTGCAAAAAAAAAAAAAGATTTGGAGAAAGAAATTCCACTAAATTCTAATGAAATTTTTTTTAATTAAAGTTTTTTTTTATTCTGAAAATTTTGCAAGTGATATTTTAGACTTCCTGTGCTCCTAAAAGTGAAAACAAATAGGAATACTTAAAATCTAAACACATACACAAATTGTACTATTGAAAGCTGAAGTAAAGAAAAATCCCAAGAAAAAAAATCCTACAAAAAATGTGGGAAACACATAGATAAAGGGGAGGTTTGGGTACCCATAAGCCAGCTAGTTTAACCCAACAGCTGGCTTTTGCTAAAGCCTCTACCAAGTCTGGCTGTGCTGAGTTCCTATCCTTCTTTACGTTTGTCTTTTATGTGTTGGTTTTTTTCTTGTGCAGTTCCTTGTTACTTTGTGGCATGTGACTGTGTTTTTGGCCATTGTAGGTGTTTCCTGTTATCCTTTTTATTCTATCTTAATACCCAAAACCAATTATAGACTCCCTTTTGCACGAAGACAAAATTTCAACAAGGATTGGCAATTTGAAATGTAAAAGGAGAAACAAAGTACCTACAAATACAGAAGTATAAATGATAGCAACTGAACCCTAGCAATTACATGATCTTAAAAAAATATCAATGATTAAGTAACCTACTTGAATTGTTTAAGATCATTCCTTGCAGTAGCAACAGCATGAAATTTCTCCCAAACATCATCAATAATGGTACATACTATTTCTTTGTTAATTGTAGCTCCAACTTAAACAAATAAGAAAAATGTATACATGTACATATTCAATAGAAAACATGTTTGTATTGATACCAGGGTTGCCACCATTTTGATGTTTCAAAATTCAAGGATTTTTCCAGGACTTTTCAAGGACATTCTACATGCATATTTTCAAGGACCAAATTAGTCGACAAAATTCTGGGCTGCAATAAGTATTTTCCAAAATTTGTATACATACACTGTACCAGCTTTTGTAATTAATTAATTTTATAATATTCCAGGATTTTTCAAGGATATTTCCAAATATTTTAAAATTCAAGGTCTTTTCCAGGCCCTTGAAATACAAAATGAAATTCAGGGGTTTTCAAGTTTTCAAGGATGTGTGGCAATCCTATAATACAGCCATGGACTCTACATTATGAAAATGCTTTGTATTGAATGTTTTACTAAAATTTCATCACAAGGTCGTAAAGGTTTCATCATATCATGTTGTCAAATCTAATCCTGTTCACTTTGAAGATTTTCATTTTTCAGTCTTGCTGAGGACCTTTGAAGGGAGAAGTTTTCAAAATATGAAAATGCTTCTCCATTTCGAACACTACCATGGAAACAAAAACAAATACAGTGTAAGTACTTTTGTTTGTGCCATAGGGGGTTTCAATTTTCATGGATTTCATGGTTTGCTTAAACCATGAAATTAAGTTCCCATGAAATGCATTTTACCATAGAGTTCTAATGCAAAGATTTTAAAACCACGAATTTAAGTTACCCGAAATAGCGAAATTTATGAAAACCATTAAATTTAATGTCCCCCAATAAAAGTGTTTCAACAGTAGGCATTTTATGTTAGGACAAATTACTTGGGTAAAATTGTACATTTATTTTCTTTATAGTGTCAGGTGGTCACAGATAACAAGGAGTAAATTTTCATCTGAAATATATAAACATGTGTGAGTTTCTGCAATACAATTGACAAATGTCGTACACTTTTGTTAAATGGAGCATTCAAATCCATTCAGTACATTACTGCTGCAAATCTAGCATTCTTTCAAAGAATAAGACAATGTACAGTGAATACAGTGAAATAGAAAGAGACCATTAATTTTTAGAAAAGTCAAATTTTTCAAGACATAAAGTTTTTATCTTGCTGAAACACAACACTTGAAATCTAGAGAAAACTTAATATGCTAGTGAACCAGTTGGTAGGAAATATTATCTTTAATAATTTACCAATTTGTTGTGTTAAAGGAGGCAAATCATTCTTCTCTTTGAGGATAAAATTTACCAGCAATGTCTGCAATAAAAATATAACATTTCTGATTTATGAATCAAGTGAACAAATTATCATGCAGATAAAAATAATATACCGGTCCCCTTTAATAGACCTTGGTAAATTGTACTAAAAAACTAAAATCACTGTCCATTTCTTTGATCCACTATTTAAACCACACATATTATAATATCTGTATATTGGTACTTGCTTCCCTATACATTTTAAAAGTATGTGATGTATTTAAACAAATATATTATGGAAAAGAGGGGTATTTAACATATGTCTTAACTGAAAACTGATTTATTTTATTTTTCCGGATAATTTTATGGAGAAGTATACAAAATTTTTGAAATAAAAAGATGTGTTTGTGAAACACTATGCGCTCGGTAGCAATCATGTCTAGATTCTGACCTTTTGACCTCTGTGACCTTGACGTTTGACCTGACCTTAATGATATTTGCATAATGATGTTCAGCTTTATATGATCAAAATAAAGGCCAAATATGAATGTCCTGTCACATCTGGTTGAAAGGATATAGGCAATGTTAAGTTTTTGTTAAAGTTTTTGACTCTGCACTAAGTGACCTTGACCTTTGACCTGACCCTGATTTTTTTGTGGATTTGTTTTCAGCTCTATTACAAAGATCTATTCACGTTTATAATATGAAGCCTCTAGCAATTGTAAGTAACAAGCTATAGCCAATCTAGATTTTGACCTTTTGACCACTGTGACTTTGACCTTTGACCTGACCTTAGTGAAATCTGCACAATGTTGTTCAGCTGCATATGACCAATATACAAGCCAATTATGAAGGTCCTATCACATCTGGTTGAAAAGATATAGAAAATATTTAAGTTTTTAAAGTTTTCAAAATTGTACTCAGTGACCTTGACCTTTGACCTGACCAAAATTTTTTTGTGAATTTGTACTAAGGTTAATTAGATCTATTTAAATATAAAATATCAAGCCTAAAGCAGTTGTAATTTACGAGCTATAGCAAAATCTAGATTTTGACCTTTTGACCTCTGTGACCTTGACCTCTGACCTGACCATCGTGGAATTTGCATAATGGTGTTCAGTTGTACATGATCAATACACACACTTAATACATGTACATGTATGAAGGAACTATCAGATCTTGTTCAAAAGTTATGAGCCAGGAAAAAGTTACAGACAGACAGGCAGGCAGACAGACAGACAGGACAAAAACAATATGCCTGGATCTAAAGATCTGGGGGCATAAAATATTGATATCAAAATATGTACCTTAACTTGTTCCTCCATATCAATATTAATCTTGTTCCCATATACAGAATATACAAACATTATCAAACAAAATATATCATCTAATGTGCAGGACCTGAAATAGAAATATACACAAAGCCTGTTGCAAATTTTAGCACATTTATTTTTTTTATATAAGGTCCTTTTTATTGCAGCAAGCATTTATTTCCTAGAAACTGCTATGGGCTTTTTGAAAAGTGAGGAAGGATAAGAAAAAATGCAAAGATTCCAAAGTCTTATTAGCAATGTTTTTTATCAGTACAATACATGTATTTATACATCTTAAGCCATAAAAAACTGCTTCAGCATTCCATACCAATCACTTTTTCTTAATAATTTATATACAGGCATAACCTTCATACAAAAAATACAAGTCTTCTAAGATACTATCATTTCAAATCTTTGACACAAATTCAATTTAATACGGAACTTTCGAAATAGGAACTCTCGTGTAATTGAAGGTGAAAACAGTCGCCTCAGATACCAGTTACAGACAAAGTGACTGGATTCTTGACCTATTGAAATAAATATATATCACATAAAAAACAAAACTTTTATGAAATTCAAGTGTATACTTAAAATCATTCCTACATGACAATTCTTTAAATAAATTTTTATTGACTAAAAACAATTAACATAAAGCGCTATAAAAGATTCAATATAAACCACCCGTAACTTTACAATGTTCATTAATTAGTGATTCCCTCTCAAGGTATTGATGTATTGATTTTTTTGGGTAAAATTATAGATTTGTTTCCGGAGTGAAAATGACTCAAAAGTCCGGCATTGAGAATCATGCTATTGATTATTTTACAAGTCCAAGGGGATAGCTATCAAAACTATCGGCCTTCACAGGTTATGTATTTTCAAAGATATTTTCTTCCAAATTTTTATTTCAAATTTGACAGAAAATATGATTTAAGAAGTGTGTTTTTTTCAAAATGGATGCACAAACTCATGGATAAACACAACCATAACAATATTCTCATCACATACTGTAGCAATAGATATAATTCATCGCATGCAAGCAAAAACATGTCCTGCACTATGAATTTGTAAATTTAATTCACTTTTTAGCAACCAAAAGAGATGTTACAATCAAATCCAGTCACATGTTTTTACCTGTCTGATGTAGATTTCTGTACTTCTGTAGCTATCAGTTTCTTGATGTCTTCCAAAGGATCACTATCTTCATTGTATCCCTGTACTAATAATTTCTCAATTCCTGATAGTCCCTCTAACTCTTGATGTCTGGTAGATTTTAATGTTTGGTATGTTGCCATGGAAACTTGAAGTGTATTGAAATGTTCAACTATTGATGAATATTTGCCTCTGAAAAAAATAAGTGTGCCAATGCTTTGAAAACAATTATGAAACAAGATGATAATTAGTAGAACTATGTGTCAATACTGCACTATGTACAGGCCATACAAAAATAAATTCAAAATACTGGAGTAATCAACTAGAAGATAACTGAAGAAAAATAAAGTATACCTATTTAAGGTGGTACTGGGTACTAAAAATTGTCAGATAGAATTTTGATGTTTTCGTGACTTAGGCTTTGTTATTTGGAAATACAAACTAGAGGCTCAGAGACTGAGCCTGTATCGCTCACCTGTCAAAATGCTTCTATGCCATACATGACGAAAAATGATGTTTTCTTCTATTTACCAATGGGGTCAAATGTTTAGTTATGTTCTTCATTAGCACAAGTGTTTTTTGTCTGATCCTATTGAAATGAATAATTTTTGCAAAGGACCTATACATTAAGTTAAATTTGCTTGATTAGTTTCAAAGATTATGATTATAAGGATGGTTATCTCATTCCTGGCTCCAATGTTAAACTATGTTGTGCACGGGAGGCCATGTTTTTTGTCAGATCGAAATGAAATGAGCAATTTTTGTAAAGTACTTTCCATACATCGGATATCCTTACTGTAAAGATTGGTTGAAATAGCTTCAGTGGTATCAGGGGAGAAAACGAAAATGTGATTTTCCCTTAGAGTCCAATATTAAACTATGTTCAGTGATGGCAGCCATGTTTTTCATGGGATCAGAAACTTTTCAGCAATCTATGTGAAGGACCTTCCATACATCATTCCTGTAAAGTTTGGTTCGATTTGCTTCAGTAGCTTCAGAGGAGATAGCAATTATATGCTTTTCCCACAGGGTCCCATGTTTTTTTAAAACTATGTTCTGCACTGACGGCCATGATTTTTGGTAGATTGGAAAATTTTCGGCAATCTAAGTAAAAAACCTTCAATACATCATTCCTATAAACTTTGATTCAATTTTTTTCAGTAGCTTCAGAGGAGTTAGTCAATATATGCTTTTTCCCATAGGGTATAATGTTAAATTATGCCCTGCGATGACATCCATGTTTTTTGGCAGATCGAAAAAAGTTTGGCAAACTAAGTAAAGGACTTCCTTACATCATTCCTGTAAAGTTTGGTTCAATTTGCTTCAGTAGCTTCAGAGGAGATTTTCCCATAGGGTCCTATGTTAGACTAGGTTCTGCGCTGGCGGCCATGTTTTTTAGCAGAATCGGAAAAATTTTGGCAATCTACATAAAGGACCTTCCATACATCATTCCTGTAAAGTTTGGTTCAGTTTGCTTCAGTAGCTTCAGAGGAGATAGCAAATATATGCATTTTCCCATAGGGTCCCATGTTAAACTACACTCCCGACCACGTGTTTATTGCGGTTTCCACGCGCCCACGTTGGGCACAGACCTCCTGCCCATGTTTCTAGGCTCTCCAGAGTCCACGCGTGGGCACATGTCCACTGTCCACTGGTGGGCAGCGTGGGCACGTGTCCACGCTAAATTAGTGGGCGGATGTAATGTAAAATAAATGAATAATCGCCAACATATCACTAAGATAAAGTAAACGGTATTTGTTAACGGTTTTTGTGTGATCGAGTTTAAAAAGAAGAAAGGATGTGTCAAACTCATCAAAAATCGTATCGATGACAAACAGCTGGCAACCAGCCAATTCAATAACTATGTAAAATATAGTTTACCTGTAATCATCGTAATGTTGGTACATTATACATTTGTGTGTAATTTACCTGTATTCATCGTAATGTGTGAAAACCATCTGACAGTCCCACCTAAATTATCGTTTTATGCAATGTAAAACCCCTCATTTAAATAAGCATTATATTTCCATTTTCCTCTCACTGGTGTAAACTTTTCATCTAATAAAATATTTCCAACAAAGATAGATCTGGTGAACTTGTCTATTTATCTAAATAAAATAATAAATGTCAAGCATCAAATGAAAGCCATGTTGTTGAAGGACCAGGTGAAGTTTGTGTATCGGATTCACATTATGTATTATACACATGATGTGTCGTCATCTTATTGAAAGAAATGCATAAAAAGTTAAAGCGTGCTTTGGACAACATGATATATTGTGTCTGAATGTTATCGATTGAAGTTGTAAGGTTAAAGTTTAACTGATTACGTTTTACAAGCATACGGTTGATAAATTGATAAACCAGGTGTGTTTGTGTATTATGTATACACAACTGGCGACATTTTTTATGATTAAATTGATTGGACTGCATACAAAAAAGCGACTGAATGCTATGAAAAATTGTGGGTAGCGAGAAACGACCATCAAATAACGTGAATAACGAGTATACGTCAATACATTGGTAAAAAAAAGATATTTTGCCAAAGTCCAGTTTGTGAAAAAAAAAATACGATATCAATAATTTCATGCATTTCCTACTCCATATTGTGGACTATATACTTTTCCTGTTCCTATCATGGCTTTATCATGAAAATTTTCTTATAATGAATAAAGAGGGGGGTTACAAGGGGGTCTGATCCCGGAATCCGGACTTTATTTTTTCTAAATCCCGAAATCCCGAACTATAAAGAAACTTAAAGACTTATGAAATCCTGATTCCCGGTGTATAAATTTCCCGAAATCCCGGGTTTAAATTATAAAAATCCCGAAATCCCGGGCTTAAAAACATCCAATCCCGACATCCCGAAAAAGGTCCTGCCCCCCTCAATAAAGTATTATCATCAACACGATTGTTCAGCCTTTTCCGATATTAATATCTTCTCACCTTTCACTTTTCTTGCATAGGGCACAGACCATTTGATTTTCAGGGGAGGCTGCATGGGATTTTCACCCGAGCCGTTTACCTATTTACAGTTTGCAAGGAAAATTTGTTAAGAGAGACTTTTTTTTTCTAATTGATGGGGTGAGAGACAGATTATTTTTTTCAACAAAGGTGTTGGTCAGAGACTTTTTTTATCAAAAATCGGGACTTGAATTTTTTCTCTAAAAAAATTTCAGGCCCCTCACCGAAAATAAAAAGGCCCGTGCCTGAATGGCATCTCAACCCTGGCGGATGGAAACATGTTTGTCAGTGTAGAGGACACCCAAGGACTCTTATTCAGTGGGGGTACAATTGCACAATAATAAAATATGATTCAGATGATAAGGAGACACTAGTATTTTCATGTCTATTTTTTAGAATAGCTCGAAGGCATCTGTGGCAAATCTCAACAAGCCCTTACTTGGAAACGAAATTGAACTGTAATTCGTCGATATCTAGTGCACTACAACAGCAATTTCAAGACACATGCGTTTGCCTGGTTCCTGATAAACAGCACATGCCGTCTCGAAGTATGCACTGGCGGATCAATCAAGCCTTCGAAAAGGGGGGTCTTAAACGGAAAAAACTTTTAATTTAGTTTCTGAATATGACCATTTCCTTCAGTGCATATCAAATTAAAATACAGTAGTCCCCCTTTTAAGAGACCACCCCATTTGCAACATAAAATTGGCCTTACAAAAGGGTTGGTCTCTCAAAAGGAATATGCTGAAAATCTAAATGGCTGAAAATAAATATTTTGTATAACAAATTTGCTATTATTTTCACTTAATGTATTTATGAAAGCATTCAAAATGTCTTAAATTCTTATTTTTTACATTCACATTAGACACATTTATATTTTATATATATGTACATCTAACAATGATGTAAAACACATGTTCATTCATTGAAATAAATGCATTAACCAGAAACCTATTAAAATCATGAAAATACTAAGAATGACCTGCACATGCATGTGCCTTAAGTTTCATTCTATAGCTTATCTTTATCATATAATTAAGTGAAAGTTAATTAGTTCCCTCTTAAAAAATAACATTTCAAATAATTACAGGAAATTATGTATCAAATCATTATTTTTCTCCTAAAATATACATGTAGGGCTTGTCACCTGCTAATTAAGTCAATTTAATTGATGTTTAATTATTCCAGTAATTTATCACAAAATGGCATTTAATTTTCATCAGTGTTTAAAAAACAAAACATGGTCTTTATTTAGGGGTAATATGGACATTTTTGACAGAGAAATGCTGGCCTCTGGTTGGGTTTTAGGGGTGGTCTTCCAAAAGGGGTAAAATTGTTCACAAAGGAGTTAATGCAAGAGAAATGTGGTCTTATAAAAGGGGTGGTCTCTCAAATAGTGGTCTTTCAAGAGGGGGACTACTGTATTTGGAAATCAATAAACCGAAATATGTGTAAAAGCTGGTAAGAGATCAAATAACCAATAAGAGATAAATATGAAAGCCAAAATCAGCTTAGAACAGAGCTATGCAAGAGGGAGATACTCCTTAGTCTTAAATTTATATAATGTAAGTTTCCAAATAAATCGGTGTTCGGGCCAGCACCGAAGTACAGGCCAATGGGTAGGTGTATGTCCTCAGGGACAAGCGGCGGATCCAGACTTTCTGCTAAGGGGAGGGGGGACACAGGCACTTGTTTCATAGGAAATGTCAGTTCCTCCGTCTTTTCTTCCACGTGTAAGAAGAGAAGGAGGGACTGATATTTTTTTATGAAAGAAGTGCCTGTGTGGCCGAACCATGAATTGTCGAAAGCAAGGGGGGTATTCTAATTTTTTTTTAAACCCACAGAATTTTAAATATTTTTCAACCTAAGGGGGGCACCCCCCCCCATCCCCCAGGATCCACCACTGGGGACTAACATTCCACCAGCAGAGGTATGGATAATAAATAATAAAAATACCGAAGTTAATTGTTGGTTTCTGCATATGGCCGTTTCGACAACTTTTACGTCTCTAATGGAGTTCCAGTTGATTTGTTTTGATTTTTGACTAGATTCTGCACGAAATTTATTCGTTAAATTCAAACTGTATATGTCCAAGCCGTAACCTCATTTTTTACAAATTTTTACTTATTTTTTCATGTAAGGCCCTAGGTGGGACTCGATGACGATACAAACATAATAATCACACTATTCATAAACTACAGATCTTAAAAGTTATTAAGCTAAACATGAACATACTGATCATATTTATTCATATATTATAATTATTATCTTATGCTTATGTAGAAGTACCAGTATGCATGCACTTATATACATGTACTTATGTCCAAGTTGTAAAAAGGTTACCCCGTAAAGTTCCCCATGTTACAATCAATTTCATTCAACAATCTAATCTTTTGATGTCCATTACACAGGAAGGTGTCAAGCGTGTGACTAGCGCATTTGGCGGGAAGCCAAGTACCTGCATGATCATCAGGTATGTTATTCCCACGGTTGACTTGGCCTAATTATTGAATTTGGACAACCACGTGTGGTCAAGTACAGAACAAATTTCCATAGTGAGTGATTTTCCAAAGGGGAAGTGAATGTACCTTTGCAAGGAAAATTCATGATTTTTCTAAGGGGTCGACCGATTTGATTTTCGGAGGAGGGCTAAGGCGATTTTGGAAATAAATTATTTTAATCTTGGTGCTAGTGAAAATAAGTATACTAATCTTACCTGTCATGAAAATAAATAATTGAATTTTTTTTTGAAAAAAAATACGAGAATACAAATAAATAATTTGATGTGACATAAAGGAGGGTATAGCCCCTAGTGGACTCGGGACTTTGGCCTTAATTTTGGCGTACTGTGGTCTTGACTACTTGAATACATGGACTCAACGGACTCAAAGGTCATAGCATTCTGGACTTGTATATTAAATTTCAAAAAGAGTCAAAAATTAAAAAATGGACTCTGGACTTCATCTCAAATTTTTAGTGTACTCTGGACTCGAAGGGGTAGGGGGTTACACCCTCATTTAGTGAAAATAAATAATTTGTTCGAGATCGACATGAAATTTTTAAAAACTTTTACACCGTTGCAAAATCACCCAAGCCCCCTCACCCTGAAAAGCAAATGATCGTTTCATTATCACGCAAATTCTTTAATTTTGTCGCCTTCTTCGGTTGTTTACAGAAACAAAATATTTCATCCCAATCATGAAAATCAAATCAATTGCTTGATGCACAGGAAGAACATTCATCGTTGATACGACGATCACTTCATTTTGACAAAGACTTGATTAATAATAATATATATATGATATTCATTTGCAACTTGCATGCATACGTAACAAATGAAATCTATGCAGCTTAACACAAAATTGCAGAAAAAAACGGCTATTCATACGTGTTGGTACTTGGGTTCTAGAAAAAAAAAAACCAATTGATTGCGACTTATTTTTCAATGTCCTTTTTGGGTATTTGTTCACTACAGAGATGTATATTTAGACAGCTTTCGGATTTTGATTTTGTCTTCATTGAAAAGACACAAGTTGTCGAATCCACAGAACTAAAATGTGAAAAATACACCTATATTTGCAGTGAATTTTAGTTCTGTAAAGACCATGTAGTGTAGAGGTGCTATGGATACAATGCAGATTTCTGGGCGATTTTATAAAGAAATTTTCTAATTAACATTTGAGCTAAAAGGTACATGAGTATAAAAACTTCAGGTTAGACAGTCGTCTTTAAATATGTTTTAAAAGGAGTAAACACGTAATCGGAAATTTCTGCACTTTCAACGTTTGTTATTCCGTGTTATCTCAAACAGATGTACATTTACATTGTACGTGGACCCGGCTTTGCATAACCGAGACGTATAAGCAGCACATGTATGATGAGTTGGTGCACTATTATTGCTGCGGTGAAGCAAGTGGCAGAACTTTCAGGTTAACGAAATTAAGATTTACACCCCAAGCTCTCTACCTTTCATTGTCTCGCTGTCGTGCAAAAACAACATTGTATACATTTGTCAGGTTTTCACTTCTGATATATCAACAATGTATACATTTCATATCGATGAATCTAACACATTGTGTAAGCTCGGGGTGTTAATCTTGACTTCATTACAATAAAACTTTTGCCACTTGGTTGACCTTAGCAATAACGATGCAAAATATGCAGGCACTAGGTACCACATACGGGATTGAGGAATTAGCAGTTCACAGACGTTCCAATACCCCTGATACTGATACAATTGAGGCTTACCGATTGAAAGTATATAGAGTATAACTATTACGGGTAGCAGAGAAAAACGATAATTTTTTAGTTATTTCTCCTTTAAGAATTTTACCCAAGTCTTAAGCTGCGCTCGTGTTTCTTCATTTAATTATTAATAGAATTAATAACAAACATTTAAAACAAACCATTTCCTGGTGATACATCGATTATTAAACAAATTTGATTAAAGTTTTAATCAATCCATTAAAAAAAATACACGAAAGGATAAAAAGATCAAATATAATGCACACACACACCTATGTGTTCCAAGTTGTCAAAATCAATACCTTGAAGTCTGAATCTAATCAACAACAAATATACTGACAGACGCGTGTAGCTTGTCAAAATATTACATGTACCTGCGTAAATTCCAGTTTCACTTTATCAGAAATATTTGGAATAAAAAAACTGAGACTATTTCATTAAAATATCCGACAAAGCAACCTTACAAAGGACATTATATAATAATAACAGGGACTATACTTTGTAATGTACATGTATCGTCCCTGATAATAATAATTTATATTGCCCCTGATTCTTATTTTTGAATGGTCAGTTGATGTATACCTGTTAGACACATGCCATATCTACATTGCAGTTCATTTGAAATATGCCTACATATGCCTTTTTCTCGAGCATTGCCCGAGCCAGCCTTCAAAAGGGGTTTTAGACTACTTTTGTCTATTTCCGCTCACTTTCTACACGAATAAAAAAAAAAAAAAAAATCTGGGAAAAGAGGTTTTAGCCCCTGGACCCCAACCCCTATGTATCTGCCTATAGTACCGAAGTTACTGTAAACTCATATATCTCTTCGGTGCAGATTAGATCAAACTAGTGTACAGATTTATGTTAGCTTATAATAGGAGAATGAAAATCCAAATTCAGCTTAGGACGTAGCTTTGCTAGAGTTTATTCCCTTCCTAAATTTGTAATATTTGATTGACTTCAGGAATGTGCACTACATGATATCTGTTACGTAAAATCAAGGATGTCCTTGGTAAAATATACCGGTTTAACGCGGAGGAACTAATACAAATTCATCCTGGGGGTAATTACTTGGTAAAATTTTGATGGGCTGTTCATTATCACTACACGAACCAGAAAGTACATAAAATGTACCCGAATCTACACCAAAACACATACATTTATCCATACAAATACCGACAAATTGTATCGCATTATCTTGTGAGATTGATTGCTAAGTTAAATGTTTGATTTTGATACGCTTTAGCTGTAGCTGATACGGTCTGATATGGGAATTATTTTATGTGATAAAATATTATCCCGTTATCCCCGAGTGTCATCCAAATACCAAGCTGTTAAAACATATACCCGAAACTATACACCCAAAATAGATACTGATGCACAACCACTTAGCCATCAATAGCCGACACCCAAATTGCCGATTTTTCAGATTTCGGTTTTCAAAATGCTTAACACGCTTACTCAGTTAGAACTTCAAAGAAACAATACAGTGATAATTCATGATTAATAAAATAATTAGCTAAGACCAAAGCCGATCTTTGCAAGAGAGCAGATGCAAATCCAACTCAGACGGTGAAAAATAATAGACAGAATTCTACAACCACCCCTTCATAGCGATCAGATAAACTCGGATGTAATTCTCTGTGTAAAAATAAGACAATACACAATGACTAGAAGTATACTGAACAGCTAAAAAGGTGTTTTTCTTTTAATCAAGGGTTCAGTATACTCATATATCCACGTCATTCTGATCATTGTGTATTGGTTTAACAATATTATAAGTTAAGCATGAACTCTTAAGATTCACGTACCAACATCCTCTCGGTGGGCCAGTGGACAGAAGCCAAAAACAATTAGTCAACCGACAGCAACATGCAATAGTTATCCTTAGCAGACATAATATTTATGGACGGCACCTTCAAGATAACACTTAAGATAGTTCACTTTACACACCATCAACATGGGAAGATGCATACAGTCATATACCCTAGATATACTTATTTCCATCCACATCGCAAATGTTCGAAGACAATAAACTACACAAAAAAATAAGACTTTGGCAAATTGGATTCAGCAAATTTGGTTCGACAAATTGGGACTCGCAGTCAAACCTGAAAATATAAAAAGTCAGTAAACTTGGGTTCGGCTATAAGGAGCTGACAATTTGGTGTTCTGTAAAATTTGATTCGGCAATCTGGCATGAATTCTCATATGCAGAAACTAAATTCACACTGACTTCGGTGTTTTGTTATTAGTATTTGCATCCGAAAATCATGTGATAACTGGAGAGGTACAGAACAGAGTAGTGAAATGTCTATAAAATTAGATTTATTCATCTTTAATACTGTCATATGTCAAAGTCACTACTGTATATGACCCATAGAACATATACAACCGATTCAATAAATCTGTCCCCGCTCTCCTTGGTGAGGTGCTGTCTTTTATCAACGTCTGTCATGAATATACAAAGAAAATTAATGTCATCAAATGTGAAAGGAAACCTGCACAATATTATATTTTCTTCATACATGATGCATCATTTTGTCATCTTTTTACATAAGAACTGTCATTAAATTATAGAAATCCTGAAATAAAAAACTCCTAATCCCGACATCCTGAAAAAAGGTTCTCCCCCTTACAATAATACACCATATGACAAAATCAATAAAGTCATGATCAGGTGAAGATACATTTTTAATCGACCCTACTAAGCAATGACTATCATATAATATAATGATTTTGGTTGACATCAGAACTTTTTGACACTTTTTGCCTCTCCCGATAACATTGTATATGCTCAGTTTTGTCTTTGTCATACTGTCTCAATTCGTGTTGCTGTGAATTGCCGTGATTTTGGATCTATGATTTTAAAATTTCCCCTTCCCTCGTTCTTGCTTCGGTATTCGTTTGCCGATGTATCAATATTATTCCCTTAGGAGACGGATATACTGTTTTTTTTTTTTTCTTTCGTTTTTTTTCGGAAATTAAAATGTCCAGATGTGCTTTCTACTGGATACAATTTTCGTAAAAATATGGTAATTAATGTTTGGATGGGAGAGGTCCGGGGATGAACAAATCTCATAGTAGAAATCACCTTGTTACTCCAATCAACAATAAAGGACTACACCGAGCGCAGCATAATACGACCGCAGCATGTCGACCACTGAAATTTCAACAAAAGTAGTTTAAAGTGAATGTGGACACAGTAAAGAGCTTGACACAATAATTAGATGGACACAAAAAGAAGCTAGACACAGTTATTAGCTAGAAACAAAATAGAGAAAAATCAACCCTTTTGATTACTTACTGATAAAAAAACCGTAAGAGCTATGCAAAATATGTACTATCAACTAAAACTTTACATCCATAGAAATTCAAAGAAAAAAAATCCATCGGAATCTGATGAAAAATAAAGATATGACATATTTAGAAAAATTGCTATTTTGGCCGCTTTACCCCTTGTAGCTCTGAAACAGTAACAGCTACAAAAAATCCGTTGACATACTACTGAAAGCTTAGATAAAGAGGAATCCAAAGAAAAAAATCCCATCAAAATCCGATGAAAAATAAAGATTTGACAAATTTAGAAAAATTGCATTTTTGGCCCCTTTGACCCCGTGTAGCTCGGAAACGGTAAGACCTACACAAAATCCGTTGACATACTACTGAAAGCTTAGCTCAAGAGGAATCCAAAGAAAAAAATCCCATCGAAATCTGATGAAAATTAAAGATTTGACATATTTAGAAAAATTGCATTATTGGCCCTTTTGACCCCTTGTAGCTTGGAAACGATAAGACCTACGTCAAATCCGTTACATACTAATGAAAGCTTAGATCAAGAGGAATCCAAAGAAAAAAATCCCATCGAAATCCGATGAAAAATAAAAATTCTACATAATCTGCAAATTCCCGATTTTGGCCCCGTTTGGCCCCTCATAGCTGGAAAAGGAAACAAGTTATCAAAAATCTAATAGCTGAGTGCCATATTAATTTTTCACAAGGAATCCATTGAAAAAAACTGCATCAAAATCGGACTTAATATAAAAAAATTAGTTTTTTTGAGATTTGCCCCTGTTGGGCCCCATTTATCTCGTTCGCGGTACATGCTACGTGAAATCCGTTGGCATACCTCAGATTGGAAATTTCCTCAGGAGCACACTCAAACAAACCCCATCAAAATCCAATATGTAATAAAAATTCTACAGCCAAATATGTGAAAGCACCAAATTTGGCCCCTTTTGGCCCTTTTCTATAAAACGGGCGGGGCCAGAATATCCAAAACCAATCCCAGCCTTCCTTTTGTGCCAAGGAACATTGTGTAAAAATTTCATAAGGATTGATCAACTAGAACTAAAGTTATCGAGCGGAAACGAAGTGTCTACAGACGCCGACGACGACGCCGCCGCTGACGACGACGACGACGCCAGTATCATACCAATATACGACCTCAAAATTTTTTGCGGTCGTATAAAAATGACAGCTTTATTACACTTATTAGTACAACATGTGAATTTGTCACTGGGAAACTGTCTATCAAGTACAAGCTGGTAGCGGGGAGGATTTGGGTTGGGGGTGAGGGGGGAAGAGGGGTATCATAATCATTCTTTTAACAATATAATTTTATCATTATATAGTGCCTCTCATTTCCTTTAACAATTAATACAAATTACGTCTGTAACAGAACAGAAAACACGGAATTGTCCAAACAGTTAACAACTGATTTATTTCACCGAAAACACTTAGGGCTGTTCCATTTAAACATATAAGGTACCGGGGGAAGGCACTTTTTTGGCAAGGGATCCACCCATAGAAGTTTTTTAAAACTTAATCTATATATGTCATTTAATTTGCCACCGTTTCAACAACCACCCATATGTGAAAAATAAAAGTGCCTTCCCCCCGTCCCTCATATGTTTTACTGGAACAGCCCTTAACAACAAGCTGAAAATGCTGTAAGAACATTTACAGGAATGGTCTTGCCAAACTCCCTCTTCGTTGTTAGTAAGCTGCTCGTTGTGGGTTCAACCCTTACATGATCATCAGAACTTTACGCAGTGCACGGAACACATATCTGTTCACTTCTAAATCAATAATGTACAATCGCTGATTATAATATTAAGTCCCCAATGTCAAGTGAAAATATTTTTTCCACAATGATAGTACGATGTACATGTAGATAGATTTATTCTCTTAAACCAATAAACAAAGGTACATACATCCTCAATTTAATGCCGACGAGAAAGTTACGCTTCAGCCCACCACGATTTTTAAATGCCTCAGTAATATTTTTAGAATACACCTGTCAAAATGATTGACAAACTGTAGAAAACAAGAGTAAGACGACGTTTTAAGATTGATATAAGGTATTGTGTAGTTTATTTTTCGAAGAAAATTGTTTTGAAGAAACCGCTGTTTACATATTGACAATTAGTCGATCCCTTGTTGACAAATGATTACTATCTCAACTCCCGGTGTCTCAGGTAAACGTAATAATAGTTACTGAATTAAAATACCTGAATTATTTAATTACTTAATGAACAATTTCCACCCACTACATAGAGTGGGTACCGTGGGCTGTCAGTGGATATCATTAGCATGGTGGACACGTGGGCGTGGATACCCACTCCTGTGAGTGGGCAAACGTGGACACGTGGACGAGCGTGGATTCCCGATGCCCACGCTTGCCCATGCCCACGGTGGGCGCATGGAAACCGCCAAAAACACTTGGTCGGGAGTGTATGTTCGGCCCTGGCGGCCATGTTTTTTGCCGGATGGGAAAAATTTCCGCAATCTTTGTGAAGGACCTATGTTAAACTATGTTCTGTGCTGGTTTTTCAGCAGATCAGAAAAAATTTCGGCAAACTAAGTAAAGGATCTTCCATACATCATACCTGTAAAGTTTGGATCAGTTTTGTTCAGTTGTTTCAGAAGAGATAGCCAAAATGTGCATTTTGCCATAGGGTCCTATGTTAAACTATGTTCGGCTCTTGCGGCCATGTTTTTTGCCGGATAGGAAAAATTTCAGCAAACTAAGTAAAGGACCTTCCATACATCATTTCTAGAAAGTTTGATTCAATTTGCTTTAGAAGCTTCAGAGGAGATAGCAAATATATGCTTTTCCCTTAGGTTCCCAAGTTATACTATGTTCTGCGCTGGCGGCCAAGTTTTTAAGCGGATCGGAAAAAATTTCGGCAATCTAAATAAAGGACCTTCCATACATCATTCCTGTAAAGTTTGATTTACTTTTGTTCGGTTGTTTCAGAGGAGATAGCCAAAATGTGCATTTTCCCAAAGGGTCCCATGTTAAACTATGTTCGGCCCTGGCGGCCATGTTTTTTGCCAGATGGGAAAAATTTCGGCAATCTTTGTGAAGGACCTACCATACATCATTCCTGTAAAGTTTGGTTAAAATTGGTCCAGTGGTTTCAGAGGAAATAGTCAAAATGTGAAAAGTTTACGGACGACGACGACGACGGACAAAGACATACGACGACAGACAATAGACAACGACAACAGAAGCCAAGTGATGGCAAAAGCTCACATGGCCTTTGGCCAGGTGAGCTAAAAATAAAATTAAAATTGTGGGGCACTTGCCATAAAAGAGTGAAATCTGTCATTTAGAAATCAGCTTTTTTGTTGAAATTTATAATACAATTTTAATTCATTATAGTTTCATCCTATAGAATTTTTTTTTAATTTGGAAAATTACTAGCTATTATACTTACCTTCAACTTGCATGAAATAAATTTTGGAGTCACCAAACTAATTTTTGAATAAATGACAAAAACTGATTTTTTCTATTATTTCTATACAAATTATCTGCCCTTAAAAGAACAGGAGTTTGCTGTAAAGGTTAGATATTTTACATGGTTATCTAATTAAAGTGGCATATATGATCAAATTTAACTATCAACAGGACATAGAAAATCATTTCGCTAACATTCCCATAGTGAATTCCATTTTCTGTCAGATGTGCAAGAATGATGCACAGTTTTAAACCCCCCATACGACCTTAAACTGCTGACCTTAATTTGAAAAAAAAGTATTTCACATAATAGTGAATTTTTTGTTAGAAAAGTGAAAAATAATAAATCAAAATAAGAAAAATAAAAATTCTACAAATAAATACACAATGTATGTGAAACATCCAATTTAATGAGGGATGTCACTATATTCAAGGATTTTTCCTGAACTTTTCAAGGATATGCTAGTCATTTTCAAGCACTAAAATAGTTGACAAAATTCTATGTTGCAATAATTATTTTCCAGAATTTGTTTACAAGCTGCCTATCTAAACTAACTTCATCAAATTCCAGGATTTTTCAAGGATATTTCTAAGTATTTTGAAATTCAAAGCCTTTTTACAAAATGGAATTCAAGGATTTTAAATGCATGTCAATCCTGTTCAAACCTTTTTGGCCATTTTTCTCAAGCTGATTGTTCAAATAATCGGAAATTAAATCCTTTTGCAGGTTCCATCATAAATAACATTCTTACTTACTTAAATAACATTAAGGTATTCTGTAGCTGTTCTGGAGTGACACGACCTGGTTTTCCTGTCAGTTTTAAAGGAATGTTTTCTTTAGATGCTGCTTCAACCAACTGTCTGTTTACTTCCATTAGTCCTTCCTATATATTTAAACATTTCAATTTTGATTACAAATTGTAAGCATTCTAACAGTTATATTAGCCAATTATACATCAAACATATACCATAACATACAAAATGGAAATGGGTGGGAGCAGTCAGGAACAAGATGTAATACTCCCCCCTTTTTGATGCATTATTTGCTGTTCTTGCCTTTCCAAAATTCTTGATTATTTAATAGTAAATGCAACAGTTACAATCAGTAGCAGATCAAGGGGGGTGCCGCCCTTAGGTTGTATGATATTTAAAATTCCTAGGTTATTTTTTTTAAAATAAAGATACACCTTAGAAGAAAGTCAGGATCCACCAAAACCAGACTTTTTGCGCCTGTCCCAAGTCAGGAATATGTTGGTCATTGGCTTGTCCTTGTCTTCTTATAAAATTTCAGTTTCTTGATATTTGGGTTATTGGATGTGGTTTGTTTCCAATGATTTATTCACTTTTTTACCTTTTGTGGGGCCATTTAGGGCTTGCTATATGGTGTGAGGTTCCTCACTGTGTTGAAGACCGTACGGTGACCCCTAGATGTTTTTTTGGGGTCTTTTCATATTTATCACAAAACAAATTAAAATTGTCATAAAGAATTGTTGGTCAACCTGACTATTAACTACATGGATAAGCTGCAAAAAAAAAACAAGAAGCACTGTATATTTGCAACAAGTTTTAAAATTTATCCTTCATACCTTTAATCTGTTAGTCATCAAAGGCTGTAACTGATGCTGACTTTGTCCATTAAATGAAGCTAAACATCCTGGAAATATAGTCGATCCTGCATCTCTGGAGGAAAACAAAAACATAAGAGTGATTATTCAATAATAGTATCCTTAGAGACTGCAATGATATACCTGGTGTATCACACTAAGAGTTTATGAGATTATGGTCTTCCAAACATTTAGATTTTATCTGCAATGATGAGACATAAGTTGTCGAAATGCGCATATGCAGAAAGTAAATTCACAGTGACTTTGGTATTTAGTTATTTATTCCGAAGTCACTTATTAGTTAGTTAGTAATTATTTACTAAACAGTCTGTCGTCAGTACACTAATTCTGTTAAATTTGAATGTGTTGTTCTATTATTTTGTGTTAGTGTTTGTTGCCCTTGGATATTATTGCACCACATTACCTCATAATTTTCACAGACAAAAGTGTCAAAATATAGATACATTAAATACTATAGCTACATAAAGGATTCATACACATTTCTACAACAAAAATATGTTTTTAAGACTTTTAAGGCATAAAAGTTATTTTTTGAAGGACAATAATTTCATAAGAAGGGCATTTTCTACACTAATTCTTGGGCACTTGCTTGTCTTTGTAGACTCATGGTCCATTTCCATGTATTGATCTTAACTATTACACTGCAAAACTATTTTCTCTTTTGAAGAAATAGTAGTTTTTTTCTAGGTCTATTAAGGGCCTTTTCCTATTAAATTGAAGTATACTGTCAGGATTTCATGTACCTAGGTGTATGAACCATGTACATTGTATAACTTTGGGGATAAGAACAACCTAACGTCTACAATTATTTTTTTGTGTTTTGTGTTCAATTTGATATTTTTATTACACATTCATAAAAAAAAACAAACACAACCTCTGCGGTTACATTTAACTGTACTTACTTATGAACATGACAAATAGATGACATATCGATTGCAATATCATTGTAATGACCTGGTAACCGTGGTAACACATTTATAATTCTATCTAACAATGTCTCTGTCTGATGTGTACAAGGTGATGCTAAATCCAGAGTTCTGTCCACAAATACAATACTAGCTTTATGTGGTGCTGACTGAAATTAGATATAAACATAGGGATGTGTATATATATGCTTAGCAGGAATTTTTCACTTCTTAATTTGCAAAATTTCAGCATAAAGAATTCAATAGTTGCAAAACTTCAACGCAATATTAAACTCGATAATCATATGAAATGTATGAGCCAGAACTACTCATCTGACTGAAAATGACTTTTGTCAAAGTGGAATTATACTTTTTTCAAAAATTTAATTGGCAGTGCATGAAAATTGCATCTGTACTTTGCATTTTAATATATGATTTCTCCTGTTACAGACCTCAGCATTGTTTTTATTTACTTTACATGTAATTTCTGTTTTTTTGTGGTAAAAATGATGTAATAAATAAGGTAAAATTATGATTCACAAAATTTTATGCATGTTACGCATCAAGAGACATATTCCATCTATTTTTGAAAGAGACAATAAGTAAAAACTGTTTTCAATTTGTATTTAGAAATAATACAGTAGAACTTCCATTGCTTGAACTGCAATAACTCAAACACTGTACATGTCTTGAACTCTTGTTGTTGTTCCTTTGTTCAAGTTTAAGGTACACAGTGCAGTTGGGGTGTCTTGGTTTCTGACATAGAATATTTTTTAAAATTTGTACAATGAAAATTTAAGCAATATGCTTTAAAAATATGCAAAAAAAAAAATTGGGGGTCATGGATATGTCAAAAAAGATACAGCATTCTAAAGATTGGCCATATTTGGCTTTTTCGCACTATATTTACAATAAAGTTATATGGGAAATATCCCTATACCACAATTCAATAGCATATATATTCTATAAGCAGACATAAGATTTTTTCTAAACTTGTATATTTATTGACTTGATATAGAACTTAAATTTAAAAACGTAAAAATCTAAATGGCACCAGGGTGCACAAGCCGAATTGCAACTTCAAATATCATGTGACCAAGTTAATGTGAAGACCCGAATATTTCTAAAATTGTCTATTTATTATCTTTCCCACCTAATATCCACAATTCTAAGAATTCAAGAAGGTCTATTTTCTAGTTTCATGTCTTGAAATTTCAATATATAAATCTGTTTTCAGTCACTGTGACCTTCACTGACCTTGGCCTTTGACATACTTCCTCCACAATCAATAGGGTTCCTCCCCTCCTGGTATCCAACAACATATCCAAGTTTCATTTCAATTGGATGTAGACTTTTTGAGTTATCATCCGGAAACCAAATTTTTCTGCAATTTTTAGTCTATTTTTGGTAACTGTGACCTTGACCTTTGACCTACTTTCTCCAAAATCATTAGGGTTCCTCCCTTCCTAGTATCCAACAACATATCCAAGTTTCATTTCAATTAGATGTAAACTTTTTGAGTTATCATCGGGATACTAAATTTTTCTCAAATTTTCAGTCTATTTTTGGTCACCATGACCTTGACCTTTGACCTACTTTCTCCAAAATCATTAGGGTTCCTCCCCTCTTGGTACCCAACAATATATCCAAATTTCATTTCAATAGGATGTAAACTTTTTTAATTATCATCCGGAAACCAAATGTTTCTCAAATTTTCAGTCTATTTTTGGTCACCGTGACCTTGACCTTTGACCTACTTTCTCCACAATCAATAGGGTTCCTCCCCTCCTGCTACCAAACTATATATCCAAGTTTCATTTCAATTGGCTGTAAACTTTTCGAGTTATCATCCGGAAACCAAATTTTTCTCAAATTTTCAGTCTATTTT
>MJUU01067915.1:36000-139202 GCA_002080025.1 Modiolus philippinarum | reverse complement strand
GATTGCTATTTTAAGAATCTTTGAATTTGAGAAGGGTAACCACGATTTCCAGTGTTGATATTTCCACGTGTTGTTGTTTATCTGTAGTTAAACGGACTTTTATTCATGCTTCTGTTTTTGGTATATTGTTATTCCCTACCGATAAAGATTAAAAAACAAAACAAAAGCAAAACAGAAAAAAACAGATCGGCGAAATATATAATCTATTTTGGAAACACCTGTGTCTAAAAATAAAACAGGAAATCTGACAAACGCGCAAAGGATTATGGGCTAATTATTTCAGCCTTTGAGATTGTCCCCATAATTTATATCGCTGTCGTAGTTGTGTATTGAATTACGTCACAGTATAAGTTGCGCAATCGAATTGAGTATGAGCCACCTTAATATAATATTATCATACCATTTTATCTTCAGTAAAAGTGGTTACAATGGCAGTGTGGACAAGACGTCATTGTTCTCCAAAAGAGGAAACAATTATATAAAAACTTTAATATATTTGCAAGGAAAAAACAAGTACATTTGATAACAAAAAAAATCCACAAAGCATTTAAAAATCTCTGGTAGAACCAAGCAATTGAACAACGCTTCTATTGTTGTTTTTCCTCTTGTTGATACGTCTGGACGACTTAATACTAAGTTTTTGTATAATGAGAACATATCAATTGCAAGTTGGAGTGAACTGTTTAACCACTAATAGTTTTTCTTGGCATTAATTTCAATCGTTTATTTTATTTTTTTTTATTTCTATGAAGAACAATTTTAGTACGCAATTTCCATCTTTTAGTAAAATATTTTGCGCTTTCTGTCTGATACAAATACAACGTATTCAAAGAATGAATGAAAGGGGTCTTTCTACTCTGTAGGAAAAAATATATTGAAGTTTCAAGTCAACCATCGTAATGTAGTGATTGAAGTGCAATAAGTCTTCATAATAATTTCATACGACAACAAAAAAAATGTGGTCGTATAATAGTATGGCGCTGTCATCGTTGTCGTCGCCGTCGTTGTCTGTAGACACTTTTGTTTTTAGTCAATAACTTTAGGTCCAATTCATCAATCCGTATGAAGTTTTAACACAATGTTCCATTGAAGGAAAGGAATTTTTGTTATTTAAAAATAGCCAAAAAGGGCTAAATCGTGTTTTTTTCATATATTTGACTGTGGAATATTTATTATTTATCATATTTTGATGAGAGTTTCTTTCAGAGTGCTTCTGACAAAATTTAAAACCGATTGAATGTCGAATGTTCATGAGATAAATAGAGCCAAAAGGTGGCGAATCTCAATTTATTAGTCCGATTTGTATGCCGTTTTTACAGATGTCTTAAAGAAGCTGGAGCTCCTTACTCTACCGATGTACCCAGTCTCCGTGTTGTTCATCTTTGCATGTGTGTGAATGAAAGGATATGGAGTAAATGTACATGAGACAAAGTCTCTACAAAAACATGGTAAAAACAAGCAAAGGAACAACGCTTTTATTGTTGTTCTTCATCCTGAAGCCACCATGAGGCCTTCAGCAATGAGCTTTGCTCATACCTCATAGTAAGTTTAAAACGGCCCCTAGCACCGGTTTGAGCGGTGTCTTTGTTTTTCTTTTCTATGCCATTCTTATGTTATGTCTTTGTTTTCCGGTGTTGCCACTGTCCTTTGATTATTCATTTTAGAACGATTCGTTTTCCACTTACTTTGAACTGGATTCCTCTTGAAAAATTAATAGAGTGTTGCACTATTAGATTTTTGAACTTTTACCCTCTCTAATCTATGAGGAGATAAACAGGGCCAAAATTGCAAAAATGAAGAAAACCTTATTTTTATTTTTCATAGGATGTTTTTGTTTGGATTCTTTCTCTATCTTTTTTATTATTTTTCAGTAGTATGTCTTCCGATTTAGCGTAGCTCTAATCTAAAGGGTCAAAGGGTCCAAAATTGCAATTTTTCATAATGTATAAAACCCGTGTTTTTTTCATCAGATTTCAATGGGATTTTTTCATTGGAATTTTCTTGTTTTTAGTTTTCGGTAGTATGTCAATACGAATGGTGTAGTTCTGACCGTTTGCCAAATTAAAGGGCTCAAACGAGCCAAAATTTTAATATTTCATTATATTAAATTTTTGTTTTATTTTTCATTGAATTTTAATTGGGTTTGTTTTTTTTCACATTACTCTTGACATAAGGTTGTAGTAGTATTTTGATCTATATTAGGTTTCATTTCTGAGCTGTAAGAGCCAAAAAGGGTAAAAAATGCAATTGTGCAACTAGCACAAAATTTATTTTTCGTTGGATTTCAATGGGATTCGTTGTATCTTAGGATACCTTCTAGCGTAAGCTTTATGTTGAGAGCCAATAAATTTGACACATTTCATACCATTTCCAAACAATGATACATTAAAAGGGCTACTTTTTATTATTTTCCCTAGTTTGTGTCCATCTACCAGATCTAATTACTTTGTCCATATTCACTTTAAATAAGACTTGTCTATGTTGTCTCCTTGCCATTTACCCCATTTCCTTTCTTTTTCATATTGTTTAGATTTCAGTGGTCGAAGTGCTGCGGTCGTATCATCCTGTGCTCGGCTCACCCTTTATTTTTTATTGATATATCCTTATAAGACTTCTTTATACTACTTGTATCCATGCTTATTTTTCTTAATTGGCAACATTTCAAATATATCGAGTATAAGCACAAGGGCACAAATGCTTTGTAATCATGAGTTAAACTATTGTCTTGAAAACATAAATTATATAGCACTAGTAAAAGAAAAGCAATCGTACAATCGCAAAATGTTCAACTGCTTTAAAAGTGAATAAAGGTTGTAATGGGCAAATATCAATTATATATAGCAACCAAGTTCATGTATTCTTCTTTCGTCTGATTTCTTTTTATTGTTTTCCTTGTGCAGTTTCCTGGTAGATTGTGGCATGTGATCTTAATATCCGGCCACTGTAAGTATTTCCTCTTATCTTTTCTACATTAATACTAATGTTGTTGACGGACATCAATAATAAGTTTTGAGTTATAGCTTTTTAAACCTCAATTAACACATACAACCAACGTAGGTAAACACATCTAGTTTTGGTAATATATTATATCAATAGATTTTGATGAATGTAGTTATTGGAGAAAATTACAACAAATATTATGTACATTGATAATACAGTAATTGGTACCTTCGTGAATTATGTGTATGGATAATTGTTACAAGAATACAACCAAAAGTTTTTGTTTGATAAACTCATGCTTAATTGTAAAAATTAGCATTCGTCCTAATTTAATATGACTATATGTAATTTTTTATGAGAGACAATTACATGATATTACATTACGATCTCTAAATAGAAAAAAGAAGGGAAACCGGGAATGTGTTAAAGAGACAACGACCCAAAGGGGAGTAATAAAGTTTATTACAAAATATTGGTGCGTGACCGTGCTCCTTTCACCAAGGATTTGAAGGTTAATCATTTCTTTACCCTTTTTTCTTTTCACACGATAAACTTGCCGGTATTTTGATTGATTTGATCAACGAATTTTGTAACAAAAAGGGGAGATACACATTTGGTAATGTTAAACTTTCTTCTATGAAAATATACCAATTCCAATGTTTTATGACCCCGCCACAGTGCTTAGTCTGTCTGTTAGTCCTTAAAACCTTTAGCTAGCACAGGGTGTATATTTTGAATGCTAAGTGATAAGGTATTATATTTTGCATATCTATTTTTGTGGTGAGTCCTTTCAAATGGTACAAAAATGTTGCCTTCATGACTTTGACCTTTCCATGTGACTGATTTCAAAAAATAAATAATAATCATTAAAACAAGTTATGTTCTTTGAAAATAAGTGAAATGGCTTTCACATATATTTCGCTTGTAAAAACATATTTTAATTGCTATGTGAAGTCAATAACACGAATTTATATTTATGCTTAACATTTATTCATTTAATATTTATGCTAAAGGTTTCTTCACAACTGCTACTCGAGGATTAATTGTTTCACAATACATATCTTGATACTGGTAGACCTCTTCACTGACAATTTATTCAAACATTGGATAAATTCCTTTTACACTGACAATTTATACATTTCTAGACACTGTTTTTGTCTTGTGTGAGTTTTATACATATGCTGCCTCGTTTTTTTTTCAACTGAGCATCTGTTACGTTAAGGTTTTTTATTCGTATTAAAAGAGCGACCCTAGGGAATTAGATATTAAATCCCAATCTTTTGATGTAAAATTCTTTTACATATTGTATAAATTGTATATAATTGTTATTATTATTATTATAGTGCCCAAATCCAATTAGTTTATAACGCACAGTTTTCTTACAATCGACTTGATGAGTGTCCTGTGTTTGTCTATAAATAACAAAATACCGAAGATACTGTGAATTTTGTTTCTGCAAATGCGCATTTCGACAACTTATGTCTCTACAGAACAGATAAAATCAAAACATTTGAAAGTCCATCAACCGAGATATGTCTAAAACTCATAGAGAACAAGTAACTAATAAGATACAAATAGGAAGGCCAAAATCAACCAAGGACAGAGCTATGCAAGAACGAAATATTCCTTAGTTTTAAACAAAATTTTCTAAAGTTTAGATATTGCAAGTTTCGGAATAAAGTCGGTATCCCGGCCGCACCGAAGTACTGGCTACTGGGTTGGTGAAAACCCTCGGGGACTAACAGTCCAACAGCAGGGGTATTAGCCCAGTGGTAAAGAATAACAAAATGCCGAAGTAAATGTGAATTTGGTTTTAGCATATGCGCATTTCGACAACATCTGTGTCTTCAGTTCAGATAAAATCAAAACTTTTGGCAGTCATGAACCGAAATTTGTGTAAAAACTGCAAGAGAACAAGTAATTAATAAGATTTAAATAGGAAAGCCAAAATCAGGTAAGGACAGAGCTATACAAGAGGAAGATACTCTTTAATGTAAGCAAAATATTCTCAAGTTTAGATATTGCAACTTTCCAAATAAAGTCGGTTTTCGGACAGCACCGAAGAACTGGCTACTGGGTAGGTGAATACCCTCGGGGACTAACAGTCCACCAGCAGGGATATCGACTCATTGTTAATAAATAACAAAATACCGAAGTTACTATTAATTTGGTTTTCTATATGTTGTTACTGTCCACTGGCTGAGAACACTATAGTTTTTGTCGGGAAACTAATTAATGGCAGTAATTGTTAGAATCATATGCAAGTTAATTGTACGATTTTTGACGATCCCGCACCCAAGGTCTAAGTTCGCCAATTAGCAATGAATTCCGCATAAATCGGTGCTATGAGTTTTCTTGAACTTACTATAAGGTATGTGCAAAGCTCATTGCTGAAGGCCTCATGGTGACCTAAGATGAAATATAAAAATAAAATTGTTGTTCCATTGCAAGGTTCTACCATGTATTTGTGGAGACTTTGTCTCATGTACATTTACTCCATACCCTTTCACTGTTTATTAGACGTTTATTAGACGATGTACTTTCTCTTTAGAATCAAAATTTAAGCAGTATTCACATCCCAATGAGCTTGGAATTAAAGAAACAACTGATACACCAACTTAAGCTTCGCACCTAGATCTGTTATTGTATATTGACGAAGATGGACGTTTGAAATCTAAGCTGAAATCTGACGATGGTATGAACAATAATATAATAAATACAGTACGTGATCACAAACATCTTGGTATACTTATTTCTGACGATGGTAGTTGGAATAAGCATATTGATCTAATTGTAAATAAAGCTTTTAGTAGGGTTAATATTTTACGTAAGTTCAGGTATATTTTAGATAGAAAAACATTAGAAACAATGTATATAACATACATTAGACCACTTCTTGAATATGGGGATATTATTTGGGACAATCTATCTGCACTATTGGTAAACAAATTGGAAAAAGTTCAAATCGAGGCTGCCAGAATCGTCACTGGAGGCACGCGTCTTGCATCATTAGAGGCTTTATATTCCGAAACGGGTTGGGAAAGGTTAAATGTTCGAAGAGAACAACATAGAGTAATTATGTTTTATAAGATGAAGAATAATTTAGTTCCAGCATATCTGACTAACATTATTCCACAAGACTTACGAAACATACACTCTCATAATACCCGTAATTCTTCAATTATTCCTCCAATACGTACTCGTACTGCACTATATTCCAATTATTTTCTACCACAGACTGTTCGTTCATGGAATTCTTTGCCCGAAAACGTAAAAAACAGCCCATCTGTACATGGTCTAAAGAACCATTATAAGTCTAATATTATTAAAAAATCTCCTTATTATTATGTTGGAAACAGATTAAGTCAGATATTGCACTGCAGACTACGCATGGGGTGTAGCAGTCTTAACTTTGATTTACATAGGAAAAACATTATTAACTCCCCTAACTGTGTTTGTGGATTAGTCGAGAATAGTAACCATTATTTACTTATCTGTCCTCGCTATACTGAATTGAGAGAGCGGTACATAGTTCCTCTAAACCGGTTTATTCCCCTATCCGTACAAGTACTCCTTTTTGGCTCACAAGACCTTACTAACAATCAAAACAAGGAAATTTTTCTAGCAGTCCAGAAATTTATCATAAGTAGCAAAAGATTCACATCTTAGATTCACTTATCCTCTATTTACTTTTTGTACTCATATACCTAGCACATATAGTAATTCTGTTCTCTATTCTTTGAGTTAATTCATGAAATAAACGACTGCATTTAAGGGAGACGAATTTATATAAGTTTTTCGAAACTTGTTTTCGAATCCCATTAATTAATTGATTTTGTAATATGTATGTGTATTTATATATTTGTGCTTTGTATTATTTGTAACAATTAATTAATAAAATATGTTTACAATAAATCTAAGCTGTATGATAAGCGTGATGATTTTAATTTCCAATTGTGAACTTTCTCTTTCTTACCCGCAATATACCTACCTCTCCAGCCTATGGAGTGTACATTTCACAGTTGATTCGTTACTGTCGAGCGTGTAGTTTGTACAGTGATTTTTGAACAGAGCAAAAACACTGTCCCAAAAGCTGCTTGGTCAGGGATTTGTTCAACCTATGTTAATTTCATCCCTCAAGAAATTCTGTGGCCGTCACCACAACATCATCGAAAGATATGGCAGGTCAGTATCCCAAATGAAAGTGGACATTTTTAGCTTCCCGGATTTGACTACCGACTTTTACATTTTCCTCGAAATCTTGACCCACTCACAGTGTGACGGGTGCAGTTAACAGAGCAGGACATGCTTACCCTTTCGGACCACCTGATGTCGCTCTCTTTTTTTATGGGAGTTCACACTGTCAGTGCTTTAGTTCTTTGTGTTGTCTTATTTAATTTTAGTTTTGTCTTCGTCAGTTATGTTTGTGTACCGATCTGTCCTTGTCCATGTTTGAATATCTTAGTGATTACATAAGCTTTTCAACATTTTGCCTTGGTACTGTTTGGGGGTTAGAGAAGTAACACGTACCATGGACTAAAATTGGTTTTGTCCCAGGGTTAGCAAATGACATTAACCAATCAGTTACCGAGCAGATCTTTCCAAAACATATATACATCACTCACAGTGTGACGGGTGCCGTTAACAGAGCAGAACATGCTTACCCTTCCGGAGCACCTGATGTCACTCTCGGTTTCACTGGAATTCAAACTGTGAGTGCTTTTTTTAATGTTCTGATTTATGTTTCTGTGCTTTGTGTCTGCTTAGCGTCGTTGTTTTGAGTCTGGCGTCATTGTTTTCTGTGTTCTCGTTTTGGCCATGCCTTTGGACTTCGATTTTTGTAAATTTCACCCTTTTGTTCCTTCGGTTTTCTACTGCCGTTGTTTTATTGTTGTATGTCACACCAAAAAAGAATCCTTGATTTTTGTAAGAACAAATGGACTGCAGACCAGAAAAATTAAAAGAAAAGTTGTCCAAATTTGGATTTATTCATTTGGATTTAATTCCGCAAACGAATACCGAAGCAAGAACGAGGAAAGGGGGAATTGTAAAATTATAAATCCAAAATCACAGCAATTCATTTCCAACACGAATTGAGACAATATCACAAAGACAAAACAAATAAAGGAAAATAAACAAGAATTCCACATAACTAAAGCACTAGCAGTGTGAACCCCTACAAAACCCGAAATATCATCAGATGCTCCAGAAGGGTAAGCTTGATCTGCTCTACGCGTGGCACCCGTCACACTGGCAGTTGAAAGTCCAGTTGTCACAGTTGGTGTTAGTCAGTCCGGTAATAAACTCTGGATCTACCCCAAGATATATCTATTCTCATTTGGGAAATAGAAACATTGTAATGGTCTGTCGAATTTTTGTGACGACCATAAAACTTCTGTAGTGACAACTGCGACAGTGACTGAATTGATGTATAAGTTTTTGAGACAGTAATTTCGCTCTGTTGACAAAATCACTGTACAATGCACGGCACTAGCGAATTAGATGTGAAATATACACGTCATATGCCGGCGATGTGGGAATATTACTGCTCAATAACAGGAAGTTTACTATTGGAAAGTAGAAATCATCACGCTTGTCGTAAAGTTTTGTTTTCATAAAGTGTGGAAAAATCATAACTGATGATGGAATACACTGCTCTTTGAATTGATTGTAAACGTCAATATAATTTTTCACACTCCAAAATTAATTAACATCAAAATTTTTTTGTTTTCCCAGTATTTAATAACCAACCCCTTTATACAAGTAAGTGAACTAGTTAAATGGGTGAATAAATTAATACATGTAGTAGAACACTTACAAGATGCAAAAATAAAACGTTGTTTGAAGCTTAGAAAGCTTAGGAATCCAGTTAATAGTAAGCAAGGTGTTATCTTTAGCTAGCATTTCTGTATCCTTATAATGTTGTTTGGTTAACGTTTTTTCGTCCCTATTGGTACGTCTTAAAGTGGTTTACCTGTCCATTTCGTATGGTTGGACGTCGATATAATAGTTTTTTCAAACGATAGCAACGTTGTTTGAAGCCAGGTCAACAGGTACAAACACATAATTTTGACCAACGGTCCCAGAGAGTATTCACAAGCCCAATAGTCAGACTTGTCTGATATGACAATTTTACCTTGCATGTTATACAAATTTAGTGTTTTTATCCAAAAAAAATCTAACCACTTAAACATACTGAGGCTTCATTCCGTGTATTGCACTCGGTAGATGTCCTTGGTACTTGATTTGGCTTCCTATTTCGATATTTTTGGAAATGAGTACTTCTTTTTGGACTACTTTTGGATTATGGCTTTTTACATTATTTGAGTTAGTGCTGCTGATGAGATGTTAATTTTTATGACACGTGTACAGCATAACGAAATTTACTGCTTTCATGGAACTTCGGTATTTTTTGTATTTTTTACCGTGATCCTTCAATTTTGACTTTATTATATTTACAGACAGTTAAGGAGGTTACTCAATATAATTATCTATATTAAAATCTATTCTGTTGGTGACCTTTGTTATAATTTTATCTTTAAACAAAGTAAGTGAGCACCGAACCGTCAATCCAAAACGAACAATCCAAGGACAATGGCAACATCAGAAACAAAAAAGAAAAAAACAGAGAGACAACATGGGTACGGCACAGAAAAGAAAAATGAACACACACACACAAATTAAGAGCATGTTTGTCTGCACTTTCTCATTTGCACCATTTCTTACAATAATTGGTTACTGTGTCTTTAATTATATCAAAACACGCTTGCCAGTTTATTTTAGAAGGTGGGCAATATTCATACTTTTCTAAAGAATAGTCGAACTTCTTTATCTTTAAATGTATTTATAATATTTAAATTTTTCAATTTAAGTTCTTTTTTATTTGATTGTAGAATGTTCTTTGATATGACAAATTCGACCCAGAATTCAATTTTTTGTTAGAATTCAAACATAAATGAATCTCTTGAAGTGTTTTTAGGAACCACTTTTGGGTATTACGCAGACCAAACTTTTACACATGAATAAGTATAGGTAAAAACTGCAACATAAGGGCAATTATTTTACAAAAAAATAATAAGAACAATAATAATCCTTAAAACCAAATTGGGTGCACATCTTGCGCATTTTAACAATGCCCCATTACTCACGTGTTATGAAAGGTATATAAATTATATAATGGCAAAGTATAATCCAGTAAAGAGAGATACTCGTCATTTTATTTAAATACATATGGATATCAGCTCTTCAGGACTACAGAAATAATAGCTAAACACCAATATAAGACAGAATCTCGCAAAGACGTGAACAATAAACAAAACGTTATATGGCTCAATGGAATGGCTATATTTTTGTACCTTACTTGTCTGCTGCCGTTGTTACGTTTCTTCTATCCGTTTGGCTTCATCATAAAACTCCAACTGATTAAATGTTTGTTTTCGATGAATGCTGAATATTGACTCTTATACCTTGTCTTTTTAGTTTAGTATTCTTACAATAATTTAAACTTTTGTCTTCTGATTATGTAAAAATTCTATTTTATTGAAAACAAAAGCACAATCCTCTATGTTTACCAGTGCGTCTATTGAATTGCCCCTCGGTGGTCTGTATTGTACCTACATGCAGAGATGATTAAGTGAAACGGAACTGTAATGACAAACATATCACGTATTGACGTCAAAATAAGATTGTCTACGGGTTGTTATTCTATAATTCAAGACATTAAGGATAGAAAGGGCATGAATCATTACCACCGTTAAGATCTAATAAAGACAGGCAACGAGATTATCAATGGCTAAAAGTAAAATAACATTGAATGTAGAAAGCACAGAGTATCTACTTTTAAAACAACTGGGTCTTATACAAATACTATCAAGATGTGGAATGCGAAGTTGGATTTTACTTTCACTGAAGACAAAAATCTACTTGAACTTGTTTTATGTTGTTTTATTGATGATTCTTTGAACTAAAAATTGTTCAACACTACAATTTGTAAGACCAGTATTAAATCAGAATTAATAGTTGATAGCAAGATATTGCATGATATAGACTCACTTTGGAATTCCACTTTTCCTCATTCTTGCTTCGGTATTCGCTATTCCGATGTATTTGGATATATTTTTTACTATGATGATTTTCATATTTTATAATTATCATCCAGAAATCAAAATTGCCTTGAAATGTTAGTTTATACTTCTTCTTTGACTACTTTTGGATTATGGCTTTCCTTATTATTTGATTCTAATGCTGCTGATGAGAGGTTACTCCTTGAAACTAGTATACATTGGGTCGATGCCACTGCTGGTGGACCGGAGTCCCCCGAGGGTATTTTTACCTTGCGTTTTATAGAAATGTACCATTTATAAAATACTGAGGCTTCATTCCGTGTATGGCACTCGGTAGATGTCCTTGGTACTGGTTTTGGCCTCCTCTTTCGGTATTTTTGGTAATGAGTACTTCTTTTTTTACTACTTTTCGATTATGGCTTTCCATATTATTTGATTCTAATGCTGCTGACTTGAGGTTACTCCTTAAAACACGTGTACAGCATAACGAAATTTCCTGTTTTCATGCAACTTGTTTTTTTTTTTTTTTTTTTTTTTTTTTTTTTTTTTTTTTTTTTTTTTTTTTAGCAAATGTGACCTCGGGCTTATGAATTCCAACCCCAGAATCATTAGGTTCCGTCTTGTGTGATAAGTAAGCATGTGAACAAGTTTGCCTTTGCTCCAAAGAATATTACTCGACTTATCAAAAACAAATTCTTGCAATTTCAGTCTTTTTATCAAGTGTGACCATGACCTTGGGGTACCAACCAAGACTGTCTTCTGACCAATATTTAATTACAAATTTCAGGTTGGTAAGATACAGTACGTAACTTATACAACAACGGCAGTAGAATACCGAAACAACAAGGGAAGTGGTGATCACAAAATCCAACGATATTACAAAAACGGCAACACAGAGAAATCAAGGACGAGCTACAGCCACAGTGAAAAGAAATAAAAAGACGACATTAAGAACTAAGGCACCAGTATTGTGAACTCCTGTGAAAACCAGAAATGACATCAGGTGATTCGGAAGGTTAAGCCTGTTCTGCTCTGCTATCCATCTAACTTAATCTTCACATTTGTGAAAAGGAGATTCTTTATCAGCACCATAAAAATAAAACAAGAAGATAAATGTTTTTTCTTCGTGGGATAACCATTTCAAATTAGCCGTGCGCGAGTAGATCTAGAAAGGGGATAAAAGCTGTAAGATAAAAATACGACAAGAATTGTCTCCTTGAGAAAAGATGTGGGCATATACTAGATAGAATACATCAACATGGCGAATTTCCTAACATTAATTAAAATATGATATCAAACCGAAAATGGATAAAACGAAAGACTGAGTACAAGGAAGTGTAATTTTTTCAAGTCTCATAATCCATTAAACAAATAAAATACTCCAAAATTTCATGGACATACACATATGTTGAAATGCTCATAGAGACCGGGTGCATCAACAGTGTATTCTTCTCGTGTTATGGAAAAATAGGGAAAAAATAACAGGAAACACCTACATAACAAGTACATGCCATAATCCTCATGGAACTGTACACCAAAAAACACGAATAAAAGACAAAAAACAACGATATGAACTAAGGATAGCCAGAGTTTTCTATGCTAATGTAGTCCCATCACATTTGGTATATCAACAGCAAAAGGTATAAACAACTAAAAGGTAAAAAAAAAACAATATTCATAATTCTATTTCCATCAATTTGATGCAGTCCTAAAATTAGATGCAGCCGAATTTTAACCCCACAAGTCCCACATATAATTTGTTGTTACTGTAATCTTTAAGATTTATCAATAAAAAATTGCAATTCTTGGTGCTCATTTTTGTGAACATTGGGGCTTATCAATGGTCGGTTTCTAAGGCAAATATTCTCATTCAGCAAAGAGTGAATTTGGTAAAAAAATATAAAGAGTGAATAAGTATAAGAGATTTTATAATAATAAGTTTCAACCAATCGTAAATGCTGCAACGCTAAATTCTGAATATTATGTTTGGGTAAAAAGGCTTCATGCATTCTGAATGACATTAATAACACGATCGTAACTGAATGCACTATTCTTATTTAAAATATGTTTTAAAAAAGTCTGCAAATTCGACTGAAAAGAATTAAGCATTTGAAGAGTAGATGATAATAAAGTTTGAATATGTTTAAAAAAAATAAATACCGAAGTTATTGTGAATTTTGATTCTGCATATGCACATTTCGACAACTCATGTTTCTTCAATGCAGATAAAATCTTAACATTTGGAAGATCATAAAGTCAAAATGTTTCAAAACTGATAAAAAACAAATTACCAAATATGATCTAAATCGAAATCCAAAATCCGCTAAGGACAGAGCTTTGCATGAGGGAGATACTCATAAAATTATGCAAAAATGTAAATAGAAAAGAAAAATATAATGAATAGATTGAATATAAAAAATAGTGCTCATATAATGAAAAAAGTATGAAGTGGCGTGGCTAGATGTCGATGGGATACGCTTTAAAGTCCGATTAGCTAAAACAAAAAGACTGATAAAATATAAAGAATTCCGAACAAAATATAACAAATGTTTTGTTTGTATTTGTAGTATAAGTCATATATAGATATAATTTTTTATTAAACAGTAGAATTGTGACTACAAATCTCGTTCAATGTTGAACATTTTGACTACAAACACTGTACCCGGTAGTTGCATTTTAAACGAAAATTTATGGCGCCCGAACAAAAATAATAACGCAGTAACTGTAATTAAATTATCGTTGTCACGAGACAAAATTTACACACTCTAAGAAACTGACGGATAATGCTTGAATTTTTCAGAGAGACCGAGAGACTAATAGCCCATAGACAAACATGAATAATGATAGCAAATTTGAATAGTTTGAACTGCAATACAGGGTGTCCTGAACAGAATATGCTGAACATTTTACTCTATTTCGATCATTATTAAACACTTCTTAAGAAAAGCTGATTTGATTAATTTTCACCAAAACATGACAATAGAAAGAAATCTAATATATGTTAGATATATTAAAATTTTAGTAAAATTGACCGTTCCATTTTTTATAAATTTACAATTAAGTGTGTAAAAATCAAAAAAAATGCTGAATCACTGCTTGAAATGACCTCCCTTGCCAGAAATCTGACTTTTAAATATTTTCATTATTTTAAGACATAACAGTTGTTTACTGTTATTAATTACTGGTTGTAGGGTATATGTTTTCATGACAAAATGAATATTTATTTGCTGCTTGAAAAAATATTATCAATTCAAAATTTTGATCATACTTATGGAAAGGATTCTATTCATTTTTCAATTATTCTCCAGGTCTACCCTATAAGCAAGTGGTCGATCTGCAAAAAGTACATAGATCCAGAAAAATAGAACAGAGAGATTGGCAACTTAAGGAATCCTCGAGAAATTACGCCGCCATTGAGACTTCGATAAAACTTCCACTTCACAAACATAAATTGCTATTATCTCGATAATGTATGAAAATGTCATAATAAAACAATCTAAAAACAACCAACATGGTAAAATAACTAGGAAGTTGTAATCACAAAACAAAAGAGGAGTTTCAAAAGTAAACAAGGCACACGAAAATTTCCATATGAAGTCTCAGCTTTATTTGCCAAATTACAAAAACAGGAAAACAGCAAACACCTACAATGGCCAGGAACTACAATCACATGCCTTTTTTATTAATCAATATTTCTATATAAATTCAAATTTTCGAAACACAACTTTAAAATAATTACAGAAAAAAAAATCACTTTTCTGTTAAGAAATATGTCAACAAAATTAAAAGTAGTTTAAGAAGTTCTGATGTGGCCGTTCCATGTTTGTTGTGATTATTATGTGGTAATAGTAAAATTGCCAATATTTGTAATTATATATGTTTCTGATATATCAATGTAATTTCTTAATATAATTTGCTTGTTTACAAAAAGATCGCATTTATTGACATTGAAACATTAAAGTACATACGACAGACATAATCAGTAAATAAAAAGTCAGTAGTCTGTGAAACACAATATATATTTGTCAAGAGATTAATGGTGTACTCTATCAGGCTTTAAGTACTGTTTGATCATATTGGAGAATATAGGAAAAACACTTACGGCGGTGCTTCTGTCTAGTAAAAAAACGAAATAGAAATAACCAATTAAACTATAGAAATTTCATGTCAGGTTATTCTAGCAGATGGACATTAGAACAACCTATTGTATGAGTAATTCAGAAAACTGCACCTAGAAAGGATTATTATGTACTTATCAATCAACGGCACTAGAATACCATGAGAACGAAGCTCCAGATTACATAAATCAAAGTCAAAGAACAAGACACAAGCAAGGAAAACAAGAAAACGGAAGACCAATAACAATACAAATACAACACACAAAATTACAGCACTAACAGTGTAAACTAAAAAGAACAGAGTGACATCAGGTGCTCCGGAAGGATAAGCCTGTCCTGCCCTGCATACAGCACCCGCCACACAGTCAGTGACGCATTTATGGTTTTAACCAGACAGATCTGTTTGGTAGCTGATCAGTTAATGTCATTTTCTAACCCGTAGCAAAGTCAACTTCAATTACATGGTACAAAACAGAAACAAAATTCGACAGTATGATGGTGTATTCATATCAGAAATTTTCTCAAGAACTAGTACACCATAACTGAAATATCTATAAAGCATACATTTTTGGCACGGGGAATCTTTTATTATTATTATTATTATTATTATTAACAATATTTATATGGCGCATAAACTAATTAAAACTACTCTAAGCGCTTTACAATGATGCATGAAAAAATAATATATACAATAAACACTGCACATAAAAAAAGCAAAACAAAAAAAACAAAAAAAATTACAATAAAAATCACATGGAAAGGAAAATAAAAATTTGTGTTTAATTTACTTCACACTGAAGGAGAGACAAACTCCAATTTAAATAGCAAGGAAGGAATATGCAAAATATATTGATAAGGCGACAAAATACATCCGTAGACTCTCCTTGTCCTTACATTTAGCATGTATTTGTAGTTTTATGCAAAAGCTCCCAATGGAGGAAGCTGAAAGCTTACTGAATGATATCCAATCGAACAAAGTTATTGGATCAGAGTGGGAAAACAAACTGCAACAGTTTATGGAAGAGGGGAAGTCTGTGAATTGAACATTTGCATTGCATGCTGATATGATGAGGCACTGTGACGAAATATGTGCTATATCATTGGCAGAGAGAATGGGTGAACAAAGTGGTTATAGCTTATTGTTAGCAGCTGTTAAATCATCTCTGTCCTTTTCATTTCTAAATGGAGCCTCATCTTATTCTGCATACTGTACAAAACTTCTGCATGAACATTATAAATGTGGTCCGTTCTACGAGAATATGAAGATGGCATTATTCAGTACCATAAGGGTAGCCTTGTAAACTTACTTTGCACTAGGTGCACAGAGGGAAATGGACCACCAAGATTTCATTAAGGCATTTCCATCTGGTGCTATAATGGAATCAGTATTGCCACGTATGTCACTGATTGATTCACTGAATGATTAACATGAAACTAGCGGACAAAATCCTGAACCAGTCAAATCATCTAGTGAAATATTGGGATTCTTTTTAACATCAACATATATTACCTATATTTTACGTATTACAAGTTTAATATTACGCAGAGGTGGACTGTCAATAATTCCATGCACCACCGTATTTAACATGTACCAGGCAAAACCAGACAATCTATCCGAATCTATTCTTGATCAAAATTCAAATGATGTCGGTGAATATCTTATTTGTAAATTTGTTGTACAGCATGGATTATTTGGTTTTCAGAAATCAGACATGCCTGTGTTATGTGGCAGAAACGACCAATTAAAGTCAGCAAAGATAAAACAAAATTGGCTCAAATTAACTTTTTAATCAGACGAAAAAATAATTATTTTACAAATTAAATACAATATATAACTTATCTGACAATAATGAAATCTAAGTAATAATCCAAATGAACAGTTCACTTAATTCCACCAATAAATTTCCAATAGAATAATCCTTATAATCCTCACTAAATAGTTGATAATAGATTCACAATAATTGATGTCGATTTCCAATACGTAAGATGTGCGTGATAATCCTATATAAACTAATCAATCCTGTATAAACTTATTAAACTGACTGACTTAATCCTTTTCAGCTACCTCATATAAATACATTTATTATTTCTAGAAAAGTCTATCCACAAGATATAACTAGAACATTCTAATCAAATGACAATCACGTGACTAGAATGATTATGTAAGGAAAGCCTCTAGAAAATTCTATGTGTTAAATATTATATTTAAATTCTAGAAATTTCTATATGTTGTAAGGTGAAATAACCTTGACCCTTGTTTATTGTAAACAATTAACATAACTAGGCCAAACAAATTACATAATATTAAGGCCGTACAAAATAAAAACAATGAATAAAACGCATTATAGAATATTTACAACATTTAATTACCTATAACACCTGATTTAAACACTGTAAGGGCACCCAAATGCTTGATTGAAAAACTAAAAGCATCAAAAGGAGTTACAATTCGTCGTATTCCAACAAAAATTACACTCTCGGCAAAAACTAAAAAAGAATTGAAAGAGGAGAAACGAAACAAGACAGTGGCAAAACAGGCAAACCAACTAGATCACATATCATCACAGATGCATCTTTGTCAAGCAATTGTTAAACCAGATTGATCCAAGCCAAAGGTGCAGAAAGCACAGGGTATTCAGAAGGCCCTCCTAACTTTAATTCTACGCAGCTGCTGTACCACTTTAGACAACACTGTACTAGATGACGACCAAGCAAAATGTCAGTTAAAATGATGAGGTAGTTATCATTGGCAGCAGTTTGATACCACATTTTATTTCAGAATAAGCTGCATATGCAACATTGGAATTTGCTGGAATAAAATTCGCATCTTTTGCACAGACTGGAAAAGAATATCTTGATTATATTGGAAAAGATGTAGTAGAGAAGATAACGTACCAACTACCTCTTTTGAGAAATATTGCTATCTGTGAAGAAAAGTGCAGCTTTACCCCAGATGATTTTAAAGCAGCAACTAGGGCACAGGGGAAAACAACAGTTTCCCATTCTATTTGCCATCTGAAAACCTCAGAGGAAGTATTTAGTGCTGAGCGTTTTGAAAAAGCTTCCTTGATATCTACAAACCAGGGGAAAATACAAGCATATATCTGGCAAAAAATTTTGAACATTTGACTGTGAACACTAACATCACAATCGATATAGACAGTGAGCTGCATATGACAACTTGTGACTGCCAACACCATGAATGTATATGTAAACTGTACTGTACACCAATTCGTGCCATATTTGAAGCCGGCACTGGGTATAAAGAACAAGAACTTTTACATCTTTTCCATCAAAACAAAGGAGAAGCAGAAATGTCACGAGTTGACTGGTTGTTGGAATATAACAAATACCTAAAAAACGAAGAATCTTGTGTAAGTATTGTCTCAGCAGGAGATATTGATGCTATAATAATTCACTTATTTGCTGTCTCATACCTCTGGCCAAGAACAGAAACAGGCTAATTCAGGAACAATGTGTATGTCATTTTGCGTAAACCAAATCACTTATATGATATTTATAACATAACAAAAATTATATCCATAATAGAAAAATTCACTGAAGAAAGATTGATGGCCATGAAAATTGCGGTAGTTCTAAGTATGGGAGGAAACGACTTTCTGCCGAAATTTCATCAAATTTCTCACTCTGCAACTTTAGATTTGTTCATGAGGGAGTCAATATTTAGAATTGAGCTCATCGAATTATTTGCTGAGAATGGCGACAAAGCACCTTACATTCTATTTTCTTCTAGCCGCTATACAGAATTTATAAATTATCTCTATTCTCCAAAGGTGTATGATCCAACAAAGCTTTCATATGAAGAAATCCGACAAATTTCTATGAAACTACCAAGCACGTCAGGTAAAGGGGTTCAAAGAAATGCTCAGTTATGGATGCCACAAAAGAGTGTAAAAGAAAGACTTTCCAAAAATGTGACCTGCCTTATTAAGTACTACCAATCAGCAGGAATTCACTATTCACGGCTTCCAAATTTTTTGGCTGAAGGATGTCTTACAAAATTGTCATCTGGTGAAATTGAATACGACTTTGGCCCTGATGCATTTTCTAATAACATCCAAGATTTTTATACCCTGAAAAGGATTTAGTTAAAGTATTGAATGCCACAAAGAAGAAATTACCAAAAAGAAAAATTCCAAGAACACCACAGAAGCCAAATAATTTGAAGTCCAAACCACAAGCATCTACTCCTAAGTAAGTGCCAATATTTTTTTTTATTCCTTTCAGTCGATGCAAGAATATTCGCTGTAAAATGAGATATTTCAAAATTATATGGATATTGATAAAATCAGTTATTATACATAACATTTCAAAATAAACAACTTAATTATGCTACAAACAAGATATTTTAAGTAATTTAATTTGGTCAAAAATTAAAAAAAAATGCCTCCAAAATAACCAAATTGAAACAAAAAGAGTGGGTAAATAAAACAAACAAAAGACCGAGACCTTTAAAATAAGTTAAGAGTAAAAAAAGTTTAATTTATCTAACTACAATTTACTGTTTATTATTTTATTTCAATTAATGATTAAGTTGATTTCCATGCTTAATTGCAAATTAATACTTCATAGTGTTTCCTGTTATCTTTCCTTCATTAATTTGAAAATCAAATTTGCCTTGTAATTTAGTTTTTTTTAATTCCACCAATTTAGCAATTATTATTTAAGCAGTTAAAAGACAAGAATAATATTATTAGAATAACTAATGTTGATAAATCTTCAAACTTTTCATGAAATTCTTTTGCAATTCTTATGCAATTTATGTTTTTCTTTTGATTTTTTTTTAATCTATATATTATTTATTCAAATAATCCAAAAAATAATTAAATTATTTTTTTTCAAATCATTTATATTCATATCTTTTCATTTCAGGAAGTCATTCAAGAACAGAAAGACAAAAACGATTAACATATTTGTGTTATAATATATTGGAAAATCTCACATGAGTTTTCGAAGAAGTATGACCCAAGCTTATCTTAATTGATGCATTACTGATAACAGACAGAGATAAACTTTAAGAAATATATATGTAATCCGGGCTTATGTGTTAGAGTGTAAACATGAATGTTAAATATCTGCCTTGAAACTTATTTGTTAAACGAAATGCGCATACGCAGAAAGTAAATTTTACAGTAACTTCGGTATTTGGTTATTTTTTACCACTGAGTCGATGCCACTGCTGGTGGACTGTTAGTCCCCGAGGGTATTCACCAGCCCAGTAGTCAGTACCTCGGTGCTGACCCGAGAGCCGATTATATTTGAACCTTACAATGTCTAAATTTTTGTAAATTTTGTTTAAAACTTAGGAACATCTCCCTCATGCAAAGCTCTGTCCTTAACTGATTTTTGCTTTACATTTAGATCATATTGGCTATTTGTTCTCTATCAGTTTTTAAATATCTTTGTGTTCCTGGTCTTCCAAACGTTTAGATTTTATCTGCACTGAAGAGACATAAGTTGTCGAAATGCGCATAACCAGAAAGTAAATTTACAGTAACTTGGTATTTGTTGCCATTCTGTTATCTTTTATCTTTTCGACGACTCTATTATCATGTTTCTTATTTGTTGAATAAACAGGTAATTAGCAATTTAATTACCCTACCTGTGCGGTACCATTCAATAATCAAGTAATCGAAAAAAAGAGTCGGGCCAAATCTGTCTACCTGTGTCGGATTTAGTGTTCCGAATAAAACAAGATGGCGGCCCCCACTATTTCAATTCTGAAAACGTCTATAATTTGGGGTAATGGCGGCCTTCAGGGCCAAGGAAGTGACTGAAATGGAGAATCTTATGGTGGGATATTAGCTGAACAACGGCAGTAAAATTAAGGTACCGGCCTTAGGTTTTATAACCCTAACGGCTGTTGCTTGCTTTATATCAACTAGTTCATGCATTATCTAGTTAGAGGAACATCTTAGCTACATTGTGAATCCTCGTTTGTTGAAATTGACCAATCCCGAGGACCTGCCGAGGCGAAAATCGGACCTGGTATGACCCCTGATCTGCATCCTGCCATGGATACCCTGTACCCCTCAATGGTATTTGGCGTTTTTTCTCCTTACGGCGAAGTACTAGGAAGATACCTTTGGTATATTTAGAAAGCTAAGACCCCTATCTACACATTTAGGGAAGGTTTGAGGTAACTCGCGCAGCCTGGGGCCTTCGGTGTAGGGAAACGAAAATGGACTTGGGGAAAATTACCCTCACTATCCCTCATGAAATACAGGGCTTTTGTAGAACGAAATACGGACCTTATTCAGATAGCAGGGTTACATCCCTATATTTTAAGCTATAGTTTGGGGTAATGGAGGCCTTCAGGGCCAAGGAAATGACCAGAAATGGAGAATATTATGGTTGGATATTAGGTGATTTAGGGTGCCGGCCTTAAATTTTAAAACCCTAACGGCTCTCGCTTGCCTTATATCAACTAGTTCATGCCTTATCTAGTTAGGGGAACATCTTAGCTACATTTTTACCTCTCGTTTCTTGAAATTGAGCAATCCCAAGGGCCCGTCGAGGCGAAAATCAGACCTGGTATGACCCCTGATCTGCATCCTTCCAGGGATACCCTGGACCGCTCTTTGGTTTTGGGCGTTTTTCTCCTTACGGGGACGTACTAGGAAAATACCTTTGGTATATTTAGAGCTAACACCTTTATCTACACATTTAGGGAAGATTTGGGGTAACTCGCTCAGCCTGAGGGCCTTTGGTGGAGGAAAACGAAGATGGACTAGGGAAATTACCCTCTCTACCCTTCATGATCCGCTTCCCATGAAATTCAGGGCCTTTGTAAAACCAAATACGGGAGTTATTCAGATAGCAGGGCTACCTCCCTATATTTTGAGCTATAGTTTGGGGTAATGGAGGCCTTCAGGGCCGAGGAAGTGACCGGCAATGAAAATCTTATGGTGGGATATTAGCTGATTTAAGGTACCGGCCTTAGGTTTTATAACACTTACGGCTGTTGCTTGTTTTGTATCAACTAGATCATGCCTTAACTATTTAGGGGAACATCTTAGCTACATTTTGAACCCTCGTTTGTTGAAATTGATCAATCCCGAGGGCCTGCCGAGGCGAAAATCGGACCTGGTATGACCCCTGATCTGCATCCTGTCATGGATACTCTGTACCACTCTTTGGTCTTCGGATTTTTCTCCTTACGGGGACGTACAAGAAAGATACCTTTGGTATATTTAGAAAGCTAAGACCTTTATCTACACATTTAGGGAAGGTTTGGGGTAACTCGCGCAGCCTGGGGCCTTGGGTGTAGGGAAAGGAAGATGGACTTGGGAAAATTGCCCTCTCTACCCCTCATAATCCGCTTCCCATGAAATACAGGGCCTTTGTAGAACCAAATACGGGCCTTATTCATATAGCAGGGTCCCCTACTTAAATTTGTAGCTATAGTTTGGGGTAATTCAGGCCTTTAGGTCCATTGAAGTGACCGGAAATGGTGAATCTTATCGTGGGATATTAGCTGATTTAGGGTACCGACCTTAGGTTTTATAACCTAAACGGCTGTTGCTTGTTTTATATCAACTAGTTCATGTCTTATCTAGTTAGGGGAACATCTTAGCTACATTTTGAACCCTGTTTGTTTTAATTGACCAATTCCGAGGGCCTGCCGAGGCGAAAATCGGACCTGGTATGACCCCTGATTTGCATCCTACCATTGATACCCTGTACCGCTCTTTGGTATTGGGCATTTTTCTCCAAATGAAGTATTAGGAAGATACATTTGGTATATGTAGAAAGCTAAGACCCTGATCTACACATTTAGGGAAGTTTTGAGGTAACTTGCGCAGCCTGGGGCCTTGTTTGTTGGGAAACGAAGATGGACTTGGGAAAATTACCCTCTCTACCCCTCATAATCCGCTTCCCATGAAATACAGGGCCTATGTAGAACCAAATAGGGGCCTTAATCTGATTGTAGGGTCCACTACCTATATTTTGAGCTATAGTTTGGGGTAATGGTGGCCTTCAGGGCCAAGGAAGTGACCGGAAATGGAGAATATTATGGTTGGATATTAGCTGATTTAGGGTACCGTCCTTAGATTTTATAACCTTAACAGCTGTCGCCTGCCTTATATCAACTAGTTCATGCTTAATCTAGTTAGGAGAACATCTTAGCTACATTTAGAACCCTCGTTTGTTAAAATTGACCCATCCCGAGGGCCTACCGAGGCGAAAATCGGACCTGGTATGACCCCTGATCTGCATCCTGCCATAGATACACTGTACCGCTGTTTGGTATTAGGCATTTTCGACGTACTAGGAACATACATCTGGTATAGGTAGGAAGCTAAGACCCTTATCTACACATTTAGAGAAGTTTTGCGCAGCCTGTGGGCCTTAGCTGTAGGGAAACAGGGCCTTTGTAGAACCAAATAGGGGACTTATTCAGATAGCAGGGTTCCCGGCCTACATTTTCAGCTATAGTGTTAGGTAACGGAGGCCTTCAGGGAATTTCGAGGCTTGACAAATCATTATGCACCATAAATGGTGAGCGAAATGAAATGATGACAGAACTCCAATACAACCCATAAAATGCAACCAAACTGCTTAAATAAGGTCAAAAACGTAATTAAAAGTCACAAATAACCTACAGGAGGTCTTATGGGAGCGAGAAAACATGCACTATCCTGAGTTCCTATCGTTATCTATGTTTATCTATGTCTGTCTTTTGTCATTTTATTGTTTTTGTTGTGCAGTTCCCTAGTTGATTGTGACATGTAATTGTAATGTTCAGCCATTGTAAGTGTTTCCTTTTATCTTCCCTTCATAAACGTAGCCCGCGCACCATATATGGTGTCTGACTATTGGAGTGCAGGACACGTACAACATAGGGAGAAATTACAAATATATGACATAAAATATGTTTTTATATGATATTCAGTCTGTTCGACTTGATTTAGGCGGTGTTAAAGCATATTGGTACACTTAAGTACTAAGACACCATATCTGGTGTCTGACTTACTTAGTACTTATACACCAAATATGCTGTATGATTTCTGAAGACCAGGACAGGCACATCGGTTAAAAATTACGAATCTGTCGCGTAAATCAAGTTTTTCCATATTATTTGGCAATTTCAGTTGATTTAGGCACTGTTTGAAAATATCAGAATGCTTAAGGACTTAGGCACCATATATGGTGAATGAAGATTTTTCAATACTGATAATGTCCCGCTAGCCGATCATAATATAAGAAGATACCGGTATATCATCGCAGGGACAGATAACAGTCGACAAGAGTGTTTTTTAACTTAATATACTAGAATTACTTCCCTTTGGAAACCTCAAGCCCCGAAATTCCCCCTGACCCGTTCCTCACACACCATATATGGTGTGTGAGGATCGGGTCAGAGGGAATTTCGAGGCTTCACAAATCATAATGCACAATATATGGTGAGCGAGATGAAATGATTACAAAACCCAAATGCAACCCACAAAATGCAACCAAAATGCTTATATAAGCTCAAATACAGCATTAAGGGTCATTAGTAACACACAGGAGGTCTTATGTGAGCGAGGGAACAGGATTTTAGTTCACACACCATATACGGTGTCTGAATATCGGATGGCATGACAGGCACAACATAGGGGAAAGTACAGATATTTCACATGAAGCATGTTTTTACTTGATGTGTAGTCTATTTAAGTTGTTTTAGGCGGTGTTTCCGCAATTCGGTATACTTAAGTACTTAGACACCATATATGGTGTCTGACTTACTTAATAGCCACCATATATGGTGTCAGATTTCAGAAGGAACATCGCACACACCATGGAGTAAATACAAGTATGTTTCGTAAATCATGGTTTTACATCACACTAGCCCATTTAAGTTGAATTAGGCAGTGTTTGGGCATATCAGATTACTTAAGTCTTTATACATCATGAATGGTGACTGAAGCTTTTCAAGCCCGAGGATGGTCCGCTGGCCAATCATAATATCTGAAAATATGGTAACGCAGGTAGAGATAATAGTCAACAAGTGTGTTTTTTTAAATGTGTTCATATTATACTAGAGTTACTTCCTTTGGAAACTTCAAGCCCCGAACTTCCCTCTGAGCCGATCCTCACACACCATATATGGTGTGTAGGGATCAGGTCAGAGGGAATTTCGAGGCTTGAAAAATCATTATGAACCATATATGGTAAGCGAAATGAAATGATCACAGAACCCCACTACAACCCATAAAATGTATCAAAAGTGCTTCAATACGGTCAAAACATCATTGAAAGTCATAAATAACCTACAGGAAGACTTACAGGAGCGAGGGAAAATGCACTTAGTCCACCCACCACATATCGTGTCTGACTATTGGAGGGCATGACACGTACAACATAGGGAGAAATTACAAATATATGACATGAAACATGTTTTCATATGATATTCAGTCTCTTCGAGTTGTTTTAGGCGGTTTGAGCATATTGGTACACTTAAGTACTAAGACACCATATCTGGTGTCTGACTTACTTAGTACTTAAACACAAAATATGATGTATGATTTCTGAAGACCAGGGCAGGCACATCGGTTTAAAATTACGAATCTGTCGCGTATATCATGTTTTTTTTCATCATATCTAGCCCATTTAAGTTGTTTTAGGCACTGTTTGAGCATATCAGAGTCTTCAAGGAATAGGCACCATATATGGTGAATGAAGATTTTTCAATCCCGATAATGTACCGCTAGCCGATCATAATATAAGAAGATACCGGTATATCATCGCAAGAACAGATAACAGTCGACTAGAGTGTTTTCTTAACTGTCACCATAATATACTAGAGTTACTTCCCTTTGGAAACCTCAAGCCCCGAAATTCCCTCTGACCTGATCCTCACACACCATATATGGTGTGTTGGGATCGGGTCAAAGGGAATTTCAAGGCTTGACAAATCATTATGCACCATTTATGGTGAGCAAGATTAAATGATCACAAACCATAATGTAACCAACAAAATGCAACCAAAATGCTTAGATAAGCTCAAATACATCATTAAGGGTCATTAGTAACCTACAGGAGGTCTAATATGAGCGAGGGACCAGGATTTTAGTTTACACACCATACATGGTGTCTGAATATTGGATGGCAGGACAGGCACAACAAAGGGGAAAGTACAGATATTTCACATGAAGCATGTTTTTACATGATGTGTAGTCTAGTTAAGTTGTTTTAGGTGGTGTTTGAGCATATCGGTATACTTAAGTACTTAGACACCATATGTGGTGTCTGACTTACTTAATAGCCACCATATATGGTGTCAGATTTCTGAAGGAACATTGCACACACCATGGGGTAAATACAAGTATGTTTCGTAAATCATGGTTTTACATCACACTAGCCCATTTAAGTTGAATTAGGCAGTGTTTGGGCATATCAAATTACTTAAGTCTTTAGACACCATGAATGGTGAATGAAGCTTTTCAAGCCCGAGGATGGTCCGCTGGCCAATCATAATATCTGAAAATATGGTAACTCAGGCTTACAGGCTTTCAAAGTCAGGGACCGAAAATTTTCTTCAGAAGACTGTTGTGCTACCTTAAGTTGTTTTAGGCGGTGTTTGGGCATATCGATATATTTAAGTACTTAGACACCATATTTGTTGTCTGACTTACTTAGTACATAGCCATCATATATGGTGTCAGATTTCTGAAGGAACATCGCACACACCATGGGGTCAAATTACAAGTATGTTTCGTAAGTCATGGTTTTACATCACACTAGCCCATTTAAGTTGAATTGGGCAATGTTCGGGTATATCAGATTACTTAAGTCTCTAGACACCTTAAATGGTGAATGAAGCTTTTCAGGCCCGAGGATGGTCCGCTTGTCAATCATAATATCTAAAGATATGGGAACTCAGGCAGATATAATAGTCGACTAGTATGTTTTTTTTTCAAATGTGTTCATAATATACTAGAGTAACTTCCCTTTGGAAACCTCAAGCCCCGAAATTCCCTCAGAGTCGATCCTCACACACCATATATAGTGTGTGGGGATCCGATCAAAGGGAATTCCGAGGCTTGACAAATCCTTATGCACCATATACATGGTGAGCGAAATGAAATGATCACAGAACCCCAATACAACCCATAAAATGCAACTAAAGTGCTTTAAATGTTCAAAAAACATCATTGAAAGTCATAAATAACCTACAAGAGGTCTTATGGGAGCGAGGGAACATGCACTTAGTCCACGCAACATATAGGGTGTCTGACTATTGGAAGGGCAGGTCAGGCAAAACATAGGAAGAAAATAAATACAAATGTATCACATAAATCATGTTTCTGCATCATATTAAGACTATTGTTTTAGGTATTGTTTGAGCGTATGGGTATACGAAAGTATATTGCCCGAGGATTGGGTCAGGGCCTTTCGGGACTTTACAAATTTTCATCCACCTAACATGGTGTGTTAGATAAAAATTCTCTTAATAAACAAAACGCATCTTAAGTGCTTAAATTAGACTAAAATCATCAATTTGTTGCATTTACTACCTATCCGAAGGTCTAATAGGACGTTGGAAAGAGGAAGTTAATCTAGGCAACATATATGGTGTCTAGGATGAAAATTTCTTTCTCAGCTCCCCGAACTCCGATCGACCTTAAAATGCAAAATGGATCGGCTGGGCCTAAAACATTATCTAAGACCATTAGACACCTATCCGCTGCTTCAGGGGCCCAAGGCAAAGGTACAAAATCCACACACCATATATGGTGTGTGAAAAAAGGCTCGCCTCCCCAACACACTATATATGGTGTCTGGGCTGAAAATTCATTTCTCAGCTCCCGGACCTCCGATCGACCCTAAACCAACGGCAAATGGATCGGCTGGGCCTAAAAACATCATCTAAGGCCATTAGACACCAAAGCTTCGAAGGACCAAGGGCAAAGGTTCCAAATCCACACACCATATATGGTTGGTGAGAAAAAGGCTTGACACCCCCACACACCATATATGGTGTGGGTCGAAATTTATATCTCAGCCCCGATCCTCCTATCGACTCCAAACAAACGGCAAACGGTTCCTTTTGGTCTAAAAAAATAATTCAGACGCCATCCGAGGCTTCGGGGGACGAAGGGAAAAGGTTCCAAATCCACACACCATATATGGTGAGCGAGTTTGGGGTGTCAAGCTCCTAATTATGTCCATCTAATTACTAAGTCAAGCTCTTATCCTGTCCACATTCACTTTAAACTACACATGTTCAAATATTAGTGGTCGACACTATACTGCGCTCGGCCTAGCTCTTTATCAGCTAACGTTATTGGTTCCAATTTATTATCTTAGACAACAAGTTATCTCAGTATTTAGCTACTTGATCATTTCTATCGAAATTCTACACTTATTGGCCAATTTAAATAATCACAGACTTTAATTACCCTAGCAGTATACTACATACTTTGTCACATCATTGGGTTATGATTTTATCAGTGCGATACACCTGTTAACAATATAGTTGTTTTTCATATCAATGACAGATGGTATTTATTTAGATGCTCTCTTTCGGAATTCCACGCATATTTTGCAATCAATGTTACATGTTATTGTTTATGTTTTTGATCGATTGAGGATACTACACTTCTTATTCATGTTATGGAACTGTTATGATCTTACTTTGGACAATGTCATACAGGGTGATGTATGATTACCAGGAAACGTTTACTCTGTCGACGCACCAGATCTCACTCATCAGGGAGTATATGTAATCATATGAGTCTTGTTCCTCATAGTTGTTACTGTTGAATTAATTGTGAGACTCGAATTGTCTTGTTATTGGTTGATGATTTTGATCGCTCTTGTCGGTAAACTACACTTTGTAGTGTAGATTGTGGGAGCACTTTCCTATTTCAAGCTATGTTTGTTAATGATCCCGCATCTATGGCCTTGAGAACGTGGATGTAGCAAGCGTTTGGTTGTTTTTACCATGTGTTTGTAGAGACTTTGTCTCATGTGCATTTACTCTATATCCTTTTTCATTGATTATTCGAACTAAGATTTCGTCTGCAGATAGACTTCAAGCACGCTGTGAAACTTTTTATGCCCGAAGTGACGTAATTCACATGTAAATGCTCAAAATTTCAAAGGATTTATTCACACTTTCTCATAATAAACTAAAATCATGAATCAAAAGAATCATTCAAAAAGCCTTTACAGATTCAAAAAAAAGAAGCTCAGACACTGAGCCTGAATCGCTCACCTGACAAAATGCTTACAACGGGTGATGGAAGTGATGTTTATCCCTTAGGATGCTATGTTAAAATATGTTCTGTGCTGGCGGTCTTGTTTTTTATCAGATCAAAAAAAAAATAAGCTATCTTAGTTTGACTGAAATTCTGCGCATGTGATGAAAAAGATAATTTCATATTGGTGTACCATTTTAAGTCCCATGCTGATAGCCATTTTTTTTTGTCGGAGTCCAACAAAATGAGTAGTATTTGTAAAGGACCTTTCATACATCATTTCTGTCAAGTTTCGTTGAATATTCTTCAACAATTTCGAAGCAGAAAATGATGTTTTCCAATAGGGTCCTATGTCAAACATAAGGTCAGCGCTCGTGGTCATGTTTTTTATCGGATCGAAACAAAATGAACAATCTTGGTAAAGGATCTTTAGTACACCATTCCTGTAAAGTTTGGTTGAATTTGCTCCAGCAGTTTCAGAAGAGTTGATGAAATGTGATTTTTCACTTACGGTCTTATGTTTAACCTAAGTTCTGCGCTGGCGGCCATTTTTTTTATCGAATTCGAACGAAATGAGCAACCTTTGCAAAGAACCTTCCATACATAATTTCTGTAAAGTTTGGTTGAATTTGCTTAAGTGGTTTCAGAGGAGAAGATGAAAATGTGAATTTCCCATAGGGCCCATGTTAATATATGTTCCGTGCTGGCGGCCGTGTTTTTTGTTGAATCAAAATAAAACTACGGCAGTAGAATAACAAAAGGAACAAAGGAGAGAAATTTACAAAAATCGAAGTCTAAAGACACGGCCAAAACGAGAACACAGAAAACAATGACGTTAGACAGATTCAAAGGCATTGTGAACTCCAGTGAATATGAGAGTAACATCAGGTGCTCCGGAAGGGTAGGCATGTCCTGCTCTGTTAACAGCCACCGTCACACTGTGAGTAATTCAATCCAGGAAAATGTAAAAGTCGGTAGTCAAATCCGGGAAGACGTGAATCTAGCTGAAAATGTCCATTTTCATTTGGGATACTGACAGGTCATATTTTTAATAATGATATGGTGACGGCCACATAATTTCTTGAGAGGTGAAATTAACATAGGTTGAACAAATCCCTGACTAAGCAGCTTTTGGGAACTGTTTTTGCTCTGTTAAAAAAATCACTGTACAAACTACACGCTCGACAGTAACGAATCAACTGTGAAATGTGCACTCCATAGGTTGGAGAGTAGGTATATTACTGTTAAGAAGGGGAAAGTTCACAATTGGGAATTAGAATCATCACGCTTGTCATATAGCTTAGATTTCAAACGTCCATCTTCGTCAATCTACAATAAAAGATCTAGGTACGAAGCTAAAGTAGTTGTTTCAGTTGTTTCTTAAATTTCAAGCCCATTGGGATAGATCTGATGCAAATACTCCTTAAATTTAGGATTATTAAGAGAAAGTACGTCGTCTATGTAGCGGAAGCTGAAATTAAAGGACTGGGCTAAATGTTTTTGTTTTCTTTGAATAAGCCCCTGTAAAAACATGGCCTCATACGAGTAAAGGAAAAGTTCAGCTAAAAGCGGCGCACATTTTGCTTCCATAGGAAACCCTATTGTCTGTTGGAAAACACGACCTCCGAATTCGACAAAAATATTGTCGATCAAAAATTCTAACATTTTGATTACGTCAGTCTCAGTTTATTTCTTGTTTGAATCAGTGTGGTTCTTAACAAAATATGTCTTGTCTTTTCCTAAAATATAAAATGAGCAATCTTTGTAAAGGATTTATAGTACATCATTCTTATAAGGTTGGTTGAGTTTGCTTAAGCAGTTTCAGCGGAGTTGATGAAAATATGATTTTTCCCATAGGGTCATATGTTAAAACTAAGTTCCGCGCTGGTGGTCATGTTTTTATCGGATCGGAACGAAATGAGAAATCTTTGTAAAGAACCTTCTATACATCATTCCTGTAAAGTTTGGTTGAATTTGTATCAGTGGTTTCAGAGGAGAAGGTGAAAATGTCAAAATATAACGGAAGGAAGGACTGACGGACAACGGACGCCAAGTGATGGCAATACTTCACCCTGACCCTTTGGGTCAGGCAAGCTAAAAATGATTGTTTTAGGTTATAAATCCACATTTTTTTTCAAAAACGAATTTAAAAGGAAAAGTATGCTACAATGAAAAACAAGTGTGCAGTATGCTTGATTTTCTAATTGATAATATATTTGTCACATTCGGAGTTCTACAAATGTATCAACAGCAAATTGGCATAGCAATGAACACTATTTGTGCACCTCTACTCGCAGACTTGATTTTATATTTTTACGAGACTGAATTTCTTTAGAGACTCGTTAAAGATCATAAAATAAAAGATGCTAGATCCTTCAATCTCACTTATAGAAATATTGATGATGTTCTTTCCATCATCAATGCATCTTTTACTAAATGAATCCCATTAATATATATATTTACCAGAACTAGAGATACATGAAAAAAAGAGTGACATCAGTTAATAAGTCTTACAAGTAAAGGTTACAGTTAAAAAAGGGATTCTGGTAAGAGTTAATAATATTTTAAACTTGATTTACAGATGGTTTGAGTGATATATTCGGACAGCATAGTAAAGAAAATTTACAGAAACCGAGAAGAAAATACTGCCATTTCTGATAATAAATAGAAGATCATTCTGAAAACACATAAGACTTTGATTTGAAGAACGACTTGGACAGTCAACGCCAAACTGAGCATCGAAAGAAACTATGATGACTTTCTGAAGCCCCTTTTTATTTCAAGGGATTAGCCCTTTCAGTAATCACTTCCTCCTTCCGTTGCTTTGTTTATCGTTCGCCGACATTTTCAATTACAGTCTTTATGCTGTGGATATTTAAAACCGTATTTATTTCTTGAGAATTAATGTCTCATGATTTTAAGTAGTGAATAACTGAAATATATTCAAAATTTCATTTCTTTTGTCATTTTCCATTAAATTCTAAATCCTGGCGTATTTTAAAATAGTAAACAAACATATCTTACTTTGATCCAATTGTAGAGTAAGATTCTTCACATCTGACTTTAAGATTTGGACTTCCTTTTTCAAAGAACTAAAATCTCCCACATCATTTGTAGTATTCTGTATAGACTTTGACTTTGTTTAAATTCCTGGAATGAAAATACATAACACAAATATGCGAAAAAAACACATGGTCGTTTGTCTCAGAAAACGTGTTTAATGTACATTTAACTATATTACGCAATAGCTGCAACGAAAGTTTTAGAATTGAGGTTACAGAACGTCAGGATTGATGTGTCAAACCGAAAATCACACCATAGTTCTCATCGGCATATACATCTACAAAGTTACATGCATGATCCTCATGACAACAAGAATGACAAAAAGCGTATTTTAACGAGGAACTTTTTATCAATGTACAGAAAGGGGAGGTTTGGGTACCCATAAACCGGTTTAACCCTACCACTGGCTGTTGCCAGTGCCGGTACCAAGTCCGGCTATCCCCAGTTCCTATCGTTATCTATGTTTGTCTTTTGTCATTTTATTGTTTTGCTTGTGCAGTTCCCTGGTTGATTGCGACATGTGATTGTAATGTTCGGCCATTATAAGTGTTTCCAGTTATCTTCCCTTCATTAACATTCTGACTATTCTTTAAGATCGTGAAATAAAAGGGAAATATCTGCAATTGTTGAAATTATGTATAATAATGCTACAATGTGTCAGAGATACACAGGAAAAACACTTAATAAGATGAAACTTATACGTTAATAACGATAGGAACTCGAAACAGTCGGATTGATAAACAACAATAGGAACTCGGAACAGCTGGATTGATAAACAACGATAGAAACTCGGAACAGCCGGATTGATAAACAACGATGGAAACTCGGAACAGCGGGATTGATAAACAACGATAGGAACTCAGAACAGTCGGATTGATTAACAACGATAGGAACTCGGGACAGTCGGATTGATAAACAACGATAGGAACTCGATACAGCCGGAATGATAAACAACGATAGGAACTCGGAACAGCCAGATTGATGAACAACGATAGGAACTCGGAACAGCCGGATTGATAAACAACGATAGGAACTCGGAACAGCCGGATTGATAAACAACGATAGGAACTTGGGACAGTCGGATTGATAAACAACGATAGGAACTCGGAACAGCCGGATTGATAAATAACGATAGGAACTCGGAACAGCCGAATTGATAAACAACGATAGGAACTCGGAACAGCCGTATTGATTCATGAGTCTTAAATAAAAGGAAAATTCAGGACAATGGAACTTGTGACTAGCGAATTTACTTAAGATTAGATCTAGCGTTAGGTCATCTCATCCGAACTATTATAAGCCAATTAATTTTCGCGATCTTCGTAAGTTGTAAAATATCGCAAAATAAATGTTTCCTCGAAAATAAGATGGTTCACGTAATTTGACATGACTGGAATTTCTCGAAAACAATGCAAGGTTCTTTTGGTACGTTTATTTTATCAGCGTCATATTTGGGGACAATGTTGATATCTTTTGCGTCCCTGAAATCTTTGGGTATGCCCTTGAAGCGATTAAAGTATTTACATAACACTAGAATCGTATCGTCTGATATTGACAACCGGTCTTTTTCCTGTGTAGTTTCCTGGCAGATTGTTGGTTGTTATAGTAATTTTCAGCCATTGCTGATGTTTCCTGTTATCAACTTTATTACACAGACTTGTTTTTGACTTCGATATTCACTTTTGACATATTATTTCTCTCAAGACAGATGATACATCCATGACAGAATAGGGTCACCCTGTCGAGGCACAATGATTTCATGTTAACATTTGTCACATGCAGAAACTAAATTAACTTCGGTATAATGTTTCTTTTTTATCAGTAATTTGTATGAATATTCTTGGACAAACAGTTGCTGATTTTCTCAGTATAGCTGAATTAACGTTATCAAGAAATTATCGGATCACTGTGAAGATGTCACGTGTACGTTGCTATGCTATAGTACTGCTTGACATGTTCATACGCCAAATACGTTTGAATGAAGAAAGCATATTTACTATTGCAATCAACAATAATTTAACCATGCTAAAAGAGAAACTGTTGTTTATTTTAATTTATTAAAAAGTTTTATTTATCAATTTGTGAAATACCGATAATAGAAATATAAGACATATTTTTTTTTAATTTATTACGGAGTATTTATTTATTTTGCTTCAAGAATAAGGATAGGTTTTAAGGTTTTAAGACAATGCCACGACATTAAAATTCAAAGGTAGGGTTAACCTTTGAAAGAAATTTGAAAAAAAACTAATCAAACTAGTATTAATTGTGCTTGGATGCAAACACAAGAAGTCTCCCAAACGAACTCCCATGTCAGAAATCTGAAGGCTACTGATGAGATCCACAGATTTATGAACAACCTTTCTGTCAAAATTCATTTAATTCTGAGGACTTTGAATTTCCTGGTTTTTTTCCATGGCACAACTGCCATTTTGAAGTCTTGGAGACCAGAAGCCAATTCTACACATGGAAGGAAACCTTCCTGTAAAATTCATCCAATTCTGAGCACTTTGATTTTCCCGCCTTTTTTACTATTTCCATGGCACTGGTCGCTATTTTGAAGTCTTGGAGACCAGAAGTCAGTTCTACACATGTTAGGCAACCTTTCTTTAAAATTCCATCCAATTCTGAGCACTTTGATTTTACCGCCTTTTTTCATTTCCATGGCACCGGTCGCCATTTTGAAAATTCCAAGACTTGAGTTCACATCTTAGGATGGGGTTCCATAATCCTGTGAAGTTTCATCAAGATTGGATCACTGATGTCTGAGAAATTTGGCGGACAAAGTCACGGCGGAAAACGGAATAATAATAATAATAATAAAAATAAATATAACTGTATCAGGATGCAGAAACAAAAGTCTCCCAAACGAACTCCCAGATCAGAAATCGGGGCTACAAATCACTTCCACACAACCTACCAAACCTGCCTGTAGAGTTTTATTCAATTCTGAGCACTTTGGATTTTTCCACTTTTTGTTTTGTTTCAATGGCAACGGAAGTCAGTTTGACACCAAAAACCAATTTCCCACACCTAAGGTAACCTTTCTGTAAAGTTTCAACCAATTCTGAACATTTTCATTTTCCCGCCTTTTTTGCCATTTCCATGGCACCAGTGCTAATTTGAAGTATTGGAGACCAGAAACCAATTCCCCACGCCTAAGTAACCTTCCTGTACAGTTCCATTAAATTCTAAGCACTTTCATTTTCCCGCCTTTTTCGCCATTTCCATGGCAACCAGTGCGAATCTGAAGTCTTGAAGACCAGAAACCAATTCCCCATGTCCTAAGCAACCGTCCTGTAAAGTATCATCCAACTCTGATCACTTTCATTTTCCCGCCTTTTTTGCCATTTCCATGGCAACCGGCGGCATTTTGAAAATTCCAAGACCGGATTGCAAATCCTCACATTAGGTTCCATCTTCCTATGAAGTTTGGTTAAGATCCGAGCAGTAGTCTCTGAGAAAATGCGTGGACAAAATGTTGGCGGAAGGACGAAAAGAACAAGAATAACCAGATTTGCAATTGCAAGCAATAGCTGATGTCGCCCCTGGCAGCCAATTCGATGATTCCATTTTGTTCACAGCTTCAAAATCGACCTAAAAATCAATTTTCATTGAAATCAGACAAAGTTGAAATTTTTACGTATTTTGGCGGCCATCTTGGAAATGGCGGCCATTTTGAAAAAAAAAATTGCATGCATACACTACTCCAGATATTGATCCAACTATGATTAAAATCTGTCCATGCATCATTGAGAAAATATCAACTGAAGTTGAAATTTGACCGAATTCGAATTTTTCGTATTCGTGCAGCTCCCTCGGAAATGGCGAAAAATTTGAGGAAATTTTTTTGGGATTGCACAGCTTCAGATAGTGTGCCAACTTTGTACCAAGTATGATTGAATTCTGTCCAGGCATCTTTGGGAAAGAGGTGGAAGAAAGGATAATAATAACAAGTGATAACCGTGTTCGCAAGCGAAACACAAAAGTCTCCCAAACGAACTCCAATATCGGATTTCAAGCTATTACGAGACTCCCTGTGAAAAAAAAAATTGGGCAGGGATTCCCCTTATAAATTAGATTATACATATTGCTGAAATCAAATTATTACATGCAGACCAAAATAGGTTTTTGGCTTTGTTTCCATGGCAACTCATGCATATTTATCCTTTACATCCAATTTTTTACCTTGTTTCACAGGGGTTCCCCTTAAATAACTAATACATAAAACTGTAATAAAAGCACAACAATTAACAATTATCAACAGAAATTACGATTTTCTCAAAATTAAACGTTTTTAGTATAGTTTCCATGGCAACCATAGTTATATTGAATTTCCTAATCCATTGCAATCAATTTAAAAACCCCTTCCATAAAAAAATTGGCGAGGGGTTCCTCTTATAACCTTTGTTATACATATTTCTCAAAATTTCATTTTTATAACAGAAACCCCAATTTAAAAAAAAGTGTTGGTTTTGTTTCCATGGCAACCAAATGGCTTTTTTTTAATCATTGCAACCAATTTCAGACCCTTTCCCCCAAAAAATTGGGTAGGGGTTCCCCTTATTACCTATGTAGTACATATATCTCAAAATTCCTTTTTGTTTTATCAAAAAACCTGATTTCCCACCCCAAAAAAAGTTTCTGGTGTTGTTTCCATTGCAACTAAATACTCTTATGTCCATTTCACCAAATTTCAGACCTCCTTCCAAATAAATTAGGCAGGGGTTCCCCTTGTAAGCTATGTAATATATATTTCTCAAAATTCCTTCTTTTTTATCAGAAAACCAGATTTTTCCCAAAAATAAGATTCTGGTTTTGTTTCCATGGCAACCAAATGTTCTTTTGTCCATTACAGCCAATATCAGACCTCATTCCAAAAAAATTTGGCATGGGTTCCCCTTAAAAGCTATGTAATACATAGTTCTCGAAATTCCTTCTTTTTTTTTTATCAAAAATCAGATTTTTACAAAAAATAGGATTCTGGTTTTGTTTCCATGGCAACCAAATGCTTTTTTGTCCATTACATCCAACTTCAGACCTCCTTAGGGGTTCCCCTTATAAGCTATGTAATACATATTTCTCAAAATTCCTTCTTTTTTTATCAGAAAACCAGATTTTCCCAAAAAATAAGATTCTGGTTTTGCTTCCATGGCAAACAAATGCTCTTATGTCCATTACACCCAATTTAAGACCTCCTTCCAAAAAAAAATTGGGCAGGGGTTCCCCTTATAAGTTTTGTAATATATATTTCTCAAAATTTCTTCTTTTTTATCAGGAAACCAGATTTAAAAAAAAAAGATTCTGTTTACATGGCAACCAAAATGTTTTTTATGTCAATTACACTCAATTTCAGACCTCCTCTCAAAAAATTTTGACAAGGGTTCCCCTTAGGGTTAGGTATTGCTGTAATCAAAATATAATCATTAGCATAAACTACTTTTTTCTCAAAATTTCCATTTTTTGGTTTGATTTCCATGACAACTGATGTTATTTTGAAATTTCCATTGCTGTAGAACCCTTTCTTTCATTAAAAACACCTGTCCTATGTAGTTTCATGGAGCTAGAATTAAAAGTTTCTGAGATACAGTGAGAAATGTGTTGAAAAATATCAAAAATTTCATTTTCCCATAAAGTTAACATTGGCAACCCCACCCATTTCTAAACCCCCGATATGTACCCAAAATGAACCCCCTTTGCAAAAATTTTTGTGTCTTGCACAACTAGATATATGGGGCTAGAATTCCACAAAGTTTCAAAGTTCTGGGTCTGATGGTCTCTGAGATCCGCTTCAGACAACTTCAACCGGACGAAAATAAAGAAAGAAAGAAGAATAAAAAGAAGAAACGCAACAAAAACAATAAGTCTCCCAACTTCGTTTGGGAGACTTAATAATAATAAAAAATTATAACTATCAGGATGCTGATACAAAAGTCTCCCAAATCAGAAATCCGGGCTACAAATCACTTCCACACATCGTTGGCAACCTGTCTGTAGAGTTCCATTCAATTCTGAGCACATTCATTTTTCCCGCCTTTTTTCTGTTTCCATGGCAACGGATATAATATTGGAGTTTTGGACACCGGAAACCTTTTCCTCATGTTCTTAGCAACCTTCCTGTTAATTTTCAATTTAATTCTGAGCACTTTGTTTTTCCCGCCTTTTTTGTCGTTCCCATGACAACCGGTGCCATATTGAAATCTTGGACATCGGAAACCTTTTCCCCATGTCCTAAGCAACCTTCCTGTAAAGTTTCATCCAATGCTGAGCACTTTCATAATCCCGCCTTTTTGCCATTTTCATGGAAACCGGTGCCGTTTTGAAAATTCCAAGACCTGTGTGCATCTTTCGGGATAAGGATCCATCTTCATGTGAAGTTTGGTGAAGATCCGTCCATTAGTTTCCGAGAAAATGGTCGGACAAATTTCGAGACGGAAGAAGAAGGACAAGAATGATGATATGTTTGCATGCAAACACAAGTCACCCAAACCAGATTCCATACCCAATTGCTTTTTGAAAAATGCTGTGTTGTATATCTATCACCAATGATTGTAATAATGTGTTCTGAAATATTTGTTTCTATTCCTTATGTAAGAACTAGTGTCATAAACTCGTTATCGCTTCTTCTACCAGTGTTAGTAGTACTTTGATTCACAGGTAAACACTTCATTAGTATATGTACTGGATTGCATCAGAAGGGAAGTTGTGTCATAATGGTTTCATAACTTATTCAATGATAAAACCAACATTCAAAGCTTAATATAAACATTTATTGATACTTTAACGTGAAATAACGCTTAAGGGCTGGGACCTTGACCTTTGACCATGACCTCATTTTGAAGGTCCAGACTTCCTGAACATTTTGTACGTTGAATGTCTTTTAGTACCTTTAATGGTATTTGAGCTATAAGCAAAAACGCAAAATTTGGACATCAAAATCGGTTTTCGGTCCATAAAACGAAAACGGCTGGTCAGATAATTTTGGACCCTGTATAACAAATGTAGATCTTAATAAGACACACATTTTTGCCATGACATGTTATCAGCTATCTATTACGGTTTATGAGTTACAGTCCTTGTATCAGTAGCCGTTACTTATTGACGGATTGTTGAATGATTGATGACGGATTTTTGAATGATTGATGACTGATTTTTCACTGATCGATGACGGATCCATGAATAACGGATGTGTACGTATTTTATGGATGCCAACGTATTTTACGGATGTAAAACGTATTTTACTGATCGCATCCGTCAATTACGTGTTGTATCAATCAGTAAATCACGTATGACGGATACGTAAATATTTGGAATTTTAAGGCAAAACGAATAAACTTGATATTATTCTTGTGTGTTTCCAGGTTGTTAGATAATCTTTTTCAAATAAAAAGAAGAATAAACGAATGTTGTATTTTGTTTCAATTTAAATCGTTTACATGTATTTGTGAATGACAACTGGGTATCTAAACTGCATAAAACAAGTCTGCGTTTTAGACTCGATCTTTGAAAATTACCAAAACAATATTTTTTTGCAAATTTTATTGATCATATTCTTTCAAAGGAGTTTTATATTTTGCACAACATAATTTTAATGAATTTTGACATATTTAAGTTTTGAAAAGTTTAATTTTAGTGTGCGGTTTAAAAATGACCAAAACAATTGAAATATTTTAAAAATTTTATTCATCACATCCTTTTGTAGAAGTTTTTTTTTTTTGCGAAACACAATTTAAATGAATTTTAACATATTAAAAGCTTGATAGTTAGATTTGAGTCTGCGGTTTAAACTCTGTCTAAAAAAATGACCATAACAATTGAAATTTTTTGAAAAACTTCTTCATCATATCCTTTCGAAGGAGTTTTATCATTTGCGAAACCACAATTTTAATGATTTTTAACTTATTTAAGTCTTGAAAAGTTAGATTTTTAGAGTGCGGTTTAAACTCTGTCTATGAAAATGACCAAAACAATTTAAATATTTTGAAAATTTTATCCTTTTGAAGGAGTTTTATCTTTTGCGAAACACAATTTAAACAAATTTCAGCATATTTAAGTTTGAAAAGTCAGATTTTAAGTCTGCATTTAAACTCAGTCTATAAAAATGACCAAAACAATTTTAATTTTTTTGAAAATTCTATTCATTATATCCTTTCGCAGGAGTGTTATCTATTGCGAAACACAATTTTAATGAATTCTAGCATACTTGAGGGTTGAAAAGTCAGATTTTTAGTGTGCGGTTTAAACTCTGTCTATAAAACTTATCAAAACAATTGAAATATTTTAAAAATTTCATTCATCATATCCTTTCAAAGGAGTTTTATCTTTTGCGAAACACAATTTTAACGAATTTTAACATTTTTAAGGCTTAAAAAGTTAGATTTGTAGTCTGCAGTTTAAACTCAGTCTGTAGAAATGACCGAAACAATTTAATTTTTTTGAAAGTTTTATTCATCATATCCTCTGGAAGGAGTTTAATATTTTGCGAAGAACAATTTCAATCAATTTAAGCATTCTTTTAGGTTGAAAAATCATATTTTTGGTGTGCGGTTCAAACTCAATCTTCAAAAATGACCAAATCAATTCAGTTTGTTTAAAATTTTACTTCATACAATCCTTTTGAAGGAGTTTTTTATTTTGCGAATCACAATTTTAATGAATTTTAGCATATTTAAGGGTTGAAAAGTTAGATGCATGTCTGCGGTTGAAACTCAGTCTATAAAAATTGCCAAAACAATTTACATTTTTTGAAATTGTTTTTCATCATATCCTTTCGAAGGAGTTTTTTATTTTGCGAAACACAATTTTAATGAATTTTAGCATACTTAAGGGTTGAAAAGTTAGATGCATAGTCTGCGGTTTAAACTCAGTCTATAAAAATTGCCAAAACAATTAAAATTTTTTGAAAATTTTATTCATCATATCCTTTCGAAGGAGTTATTTATTTTAAGAAACACAATTTTAATGAATTTTAGCATACTTAAGGGTTGAAAAGTCAGATTTTTAGTGTGCAGTTTAAACTCTGTCTATAAAAATGACCAAAACAATTGAAATATTTGGAAAATTTTATCCATCATATCCTTTTGAAGGAGTTTTTTTTATTTTGCGAAACACAATTTTAATGAATTTTAGCATTCTTTGAGGTTGAAAAATCAGATTTTTGGTGTGCGGTTTAAACTCAATCTTCAAAAATGACCAAAACAATTCAGTTTGTTGAAAATTTTACTTCATACAATCCTTTTGAAGGAGTTTTTTATTTTGTGAATCACAATTTTAATGAATTTTAGCATATTTAAGGGTTGAAAAGTTAGATGCATAGTCTGCGGTTTAAACTCAGTCTATAAAAATTGCCAAAACAATTTAAATTTTTTGAAAATTTTATTCATCATATCCTTTCGAAGGAGTTTTTTTATTTTGTGATACACAATTTTAATGAATTTTAGCATACTTAAGGGTTTAAAAGTCAGATTTTTAGTGTGCGGTTGAAACTCTCTCTATAGAAACGACCAAAACAATTGAAATATTTTTAAAATTTTATTCATCATTTCCTTTCGAAGGAGTTTTATCTTTTGCGAAACACAATTTTAATGAATTTTAACATATTTAAGTCTTGAAAAGTTAGAGTTTTAGTCTTTGGTTTAAACTCTGTCTATAAAAATGACCAAAACAATTGAATTTTTTGGAAAATCTTATTCATCATATCCTTTCGGTGGAGTTTTATCTTTTGAAAACACAATTTCAACAAATTTCAGCATATTTAAGTTGGTAAAGTTAGATTTTTAGTGTGCAGTTTAAACTATGTCTATAAAATTGACCAAAACAATTGAAATATTTTAAAAATTTTCTTCATAATATCCTTTCGAAGGAGTTTTATCTTTTGCGAAACACACCTTTAATGAATTTTAACATGTTTAAGGCTTGAAAAGTTAGAGTTTTAGTGTGCAGTTTAAACTCAGTCAAAAAAAATGACCATAACAATTTAAATTTTTTGATAATTTTATCCATCATATCCTTTTGAAGGAGTTTTTTTTAATTTGCGAAACACAATTTTAATGAATTTTAGCATTCTTTTAGGTTGAAAAATCAGATTTTTGGTGTGCGGTTTAAACTCAATCTTCAAAAATGACCAAAACAATTCAGTTTGTTGAAAATTTTACTTCATACAATCCTTTTGAAGGAGTTTTTTATATTGCGAATCACAATTTTAATGAATTTTAGCATATTTAAGGGTTGAAAAGTTAGATGCATAGTCTGCAGTTTAAACTCAGTCTATAAAAATTGCCAAAACAATTTAAATTTTTTGAAAATTTTATTCATCATATCCTTTCGAAGGAGTTTTTTATTTTGTGAAACACAAATTTAATGAATTTTAGCATCTTAAGGGTTTAAAAGTCAGATTTTTAGTGTGCGGTTGAAACTCTGTCTATAGAAAAGACCAAAACAATTGAAATATTTTAAAAATTTTATTCATCATATCCTTTCGAAGGAGTTTTTTATTTTGTGAAACACAATTTTAATGAATTTTAGCATCTTAAGGGTTTAAAAGTCAGATTTTTAGTGTGCGGTTGAAACTCTGTCTATAGAAATGACCAAAACAATTGAAATATTTTAAAAATTTTATTCATCATATCCTTTCGAAGGAGTTTTATCTTTCGCGAAACACAATTTTAATGAATTTTAACATATTTAAGTCTTGAAAAGTTAGATTTTTAGTCTTTGGTTTAAACTCTGTCTATAAAAATGACCAAAACAATTGAATTTTTTGGAAAATCTTATTCATCATATCCTTTCAGTGGAGTTTTATCTTTTGAAAACACAATTTCAACAAATTTCAGCATATCTAAGTTTGAAAAGTTAGATTTTTAGTGTGCAGTTTAAACTCTGTCTATAAAATTTACAAAACAATTGAAATATTTTTAAAATTTTATTCATCATATCCTTTCGAAGGAGTTTTATCTTTGCGAAACACACCTTTAATGAATTTTAACATGTTTAAGGCTTGAAAAGTTAGATTTTTAGTGTGCAGTTTATACTATGTCTATAAAAATGACCAAAACAATTGAAATTTTTCTTCATAATATCCTTTCGAAGGAGTTTTATCTTTTGCGAAACACACCTTTAAGAATTTTAACATGTTTAAGGCTTGAAAAGTAAGATTTTTAGTGTTCGGTTTAAACTCTGTCTATAAAAATGACCAAAACAATTTAAAATTTTTGAAAATTTTATTCATCAAATCCTTTCGAAGGAGCTTTATATTTTGCAAGGCACAATTTTAATGAATTAAAGCATTCTTTTAGGTTTAAAAATAAGATTTTTGGTGTGCGGTTTAAACTCAATCTTTAAAAATGACAAGAACAATTTAAATTTTTTCAAAAAATGTATTCATCATATCCTTTCGGAGGAGTTTTATATTTTGCGAAGCACAACTTTAATGAATTAAAGATTCTGAAGGGTTGAAAAATAATATTTTTAGTATGCGGTTGAAACTCAAACTTTAAAAATGACCTAAACAATTTAGTTTTTTGAAAATTTTATTCATCATATTCCTGTGGAAGATTTTTTTAATTGCATGAATCACGATTTAAATCAATTTTAGCATATTTAGTGTTTGAAAAGAATGATTTCCCAGTCTTTCGTGTATGAATGCGTCAAATCATTTGTTTTGTTTTTGTTTTTGTCATTCCATTTTTGTTTCGCTCTTATTTGCATTCCTGTTATTGTCTAACAATTAACGTTTAACCAGTTGTATAAATTATTTCAATATTGTTTTTTTTTTATCAAATTAAATATGTCTATTTTCGACGATTGGTCAAATCAGATGTGCTTCCAAATTTTAATGCATTCGAACAAACTGTATTATATACTGTGCATTTCCTACGTACAAGCAGAAACATCAAGTAAATATAATATTATCCTTAACGTTCGAATTAAATATACCTAAAATTCATTTTTGTGATGAAACGAAATTATCATTTCGCAAAATGTATTAACTTGGAAGATGACGTAAGGTTATCAATCATTCATATACGGATAGGACCGATCAGTCATTCGTCAGTCACGTAATTTACGTATTGTATCCGTCAAATACGTGAATGACTTCTCCTATCCGTCAGATTTTGACGGATTGTTGACTGATCGATCACTGATCGATGACTGATCGTTGACGGCTGACGGATCGCTTAATGATCGCTCTTTTATTAACGGCTACTGAAGCAAGGACTGTATTACAAAGACAAGGTCTAGGGTCAAAGTTCATAGTGACCAATGACCTTTGACCATGGCATTTTTAAATGTAACACATATCACCTAAATTGAATGGAAAAGGTTTCAGGTTTCTATCTCTTACCGTTTTCGAGAAAAAACATGCTAAAAGAGGTGACGAAACTTTCAAGGGGCATAACTCTTGGACGGTACATCAAAGGATTTCAGTCCAAATGTAACAAAGGTCCGTCATGACCTAATAAACATTTTGCCATAACAATTAATAAGCTATCATTTACAGTTTTTGAGATATCTCAATCACAAGATTTGAGGTCAAAGTTCAAAGTGACCAATGACCGTGGTCATTTTGAAATTCAAAGACTTTCTTCCACATCTTTGGGTGGTTGTTCACATTGGTGCAATGTTTCATTAAGTTTGGAGTTCCCATCTCTGAGATAATGTTTGGACAAACGTAAGTCACCAAAACCAGATTCCATACTGAATTGCTCTTTGAAAAAATGCTTTTTTTATATTAATCACAAATGATTGTAATAATGTGTTCTGAAATTTTTGTTTCCATTAATAATTCTTAAACTCATTATGTGTTCGTCTATCAGTGCTATTAGTGCTTTGATTCACAGGTCAAAATGTTTCTGGATTACGTCAGAAAGAAAGTTGCGTCATTATGTTTTCATTTAATATTGATTCATCGATGAAACCAACATTCCAAGCCTAATATGTTTATTTATTGATACTTTATTATGAAATATAGTTATGCGTGTGTGACCTTGACCTTCGACCCTGACCTAATTTTGAAGATCCTGTTTTCCTAAACATTCTTTATGTTGAATTAACAATGAAGGGATATGGAGTAAATGCAAATGAGACAAAGTCTCTACAAATACATGGTAAAACACAGCAATGGAACAACGCTTTTATTGTTGTTCTTCATCTTGAAGTCACCATGAGGCCTTCAACAATGAGCATTACTCATACCTCATAGCAAGTTCAAGACGGCCCCTAGCACCGGTTTGAGCGGTATTCATTGCTAATTGCTGAGCAACGCCAGATCCATGTTTTTTTTAATGTCTTTTTCTATCTTCAATGGTATTTGAGCTAGAAGCAAAAAACCCCAAAATCGGACATCAAAATCGGTTTTTGGTACACAGGCCCAAAACGGTTGGTCCAATAATTTTGGACCAAATATAGCAAATGTAGATCTTAATAAGATACCCATTTTTGCCTTTACCCGTTATCAGCTATCTATTATAGTTTATTGGTTAATCCAATGACAAGATCAAGGGTCAAAGTTTAAAGTGACCAATGACCTTTGACCTTGGCATTTTTAAATGTAACACATATCACCTAAGATGAACGGAAAAGGTTTCAGGTTTCTATCTCTTACCGTTTTCGAGAAAAACCTACTTAAAAGATATGATTAGATTTTCAAGGGGCATAACTCCTGAACGGTGCACCATAGAGGTTCGGTCTAAATGTAAAAAATGTCAGGTGATAATGTGTTTCCAAGCAACCACAGAAGTCGCCCAACCAGAATTAATTCTATAATGTTCTTTGAAAGAAAATTGAGTCCTCCATTTAAGAATGATTGGATTAAAACTCATCGTGATTCTGTCTATCAGTGATACCAGTATTTTTTATTAACCTGTACATACTTGTGATTGCATCAGAAAAATCATTTCTATTTATATATTATGATGCAAGGCATTTCCTCTATGTTGTGTATTTATATCAAAATTTTAAATTACATTGAAATACATATCAGTTTCATTGAATTTTGACCACCCATTTTTAAGAAAACAATTATGTCAAATTTTCAAAAAACAATGTATGCATTTATTGAGACTTTTTTGTAAAATAAAGTTTTGGCCGTGACCTTGACCTTTGACCTTGACCTCCATTTGAAGTTCACATCTTCCTTAACATTTTTTGTATGAATGTCTCTTTGTATCTTCAATGGTATTTGAGCTATAAGCAATAAACTCGAAATCAGACATCGAAAATCGGGTTTTGGTCCATAGGCCAAAAACGGTTGGTCCAATAATTTCGGACCCAACGCAACAAATGTAGATCTTAACAAGATACACATTTTTCCATTACATGTTATTAGCTATCTATTATAGTTTATGAGTTAATCCAATGACATGATCAAGGGTCAAAGTTCAAAGTGACCAATGACCTTTGACCTTGGCATTTTCAAATGTAACACATCAACCTAAGATGAATGGAAAAGGTTTTAGGTTTCTATCCCTTACCGTTTTCGAGAAAAACCTACTTAAAAGATATGATTAAATTTTCAAGGGCCATAACTCCTGAACAGTTGACCACAGAGTTTCGGTCTAAATGTAACAAATGTCGGGCATGACCTAACTAACATTTTTGTCATTACATTGTATTAGCTATCTGTTACAGTTTCAGAGTTAATCCGATAATAAGATTTGGGGTCAAAGTTCACAGTGACCAATGATGGTGGTCATTTTGAAAATTTCAACACCCAAGTGCACATCTTTGGGTGGTGATCTATCTACCTGTGAAGTTTGATTATGATTGTGCAAGTGATCTTTGAGAATTTGGTTGGACAAGATGATTTTTGAGGCGAAATAATAATAATAATAAGAAGAAGAAACGGTGCAAACACAAGAAGTTGCCAAACTTTGTTTGGGCGACTTAATAAGAAACGGTGCAAAAACAACAAGTCCCAAACTTTGTTTGGGCGACTTAATAAGAAACAGAGTAAAAACAATAAGTCACCAAACTTCGTTTGGGTGACTTAGTAACTATATTTGCAATCGCAAGCAATAGCTGATGTCGCCCCTGGCAGCCAATTCGATGATTCCATCTTGTTCGCAGTGTCAAGATCTATCTAGAAATCAATTTTCGTTTAAATCGGACAAAGTTGAAATTTTGACGTAAAATGGCGGCCATCTTGGAAATGGCGGTCATTTTGAAAATATTTTCACCGTAATGCATAACTTGATATGGTGCTCCAACTATGTGCCAAGTATCAAGTGATTCTGTCCAGGCATCTCTGAGAACTCGCGTGGACAACAATTATTGGAAGTAAAATAATAATAACGAGTGATGATATGTTTGCATGCAAACACAAGTCACCCAAACCAGATTCCATTCCCAATTGCTGCGTTGTATATTTATCACCAATGATTGTAATAATGTGTTCTGAAATATTTGTTGCTATTCCTTGTGTAAAAACTAGTGTCTTAAACTCATTATCTCTTCGTCTATCAGTGTTAGTAGTACTTTGATTCACAGGTTAACACTTTATAAGTATATGTACTGAATTGCATCAGAAAGGAAGTTGCGTCATAATGGTTTCATTATTGATTCATTGATGAAACCAACATTCAAAGCTTAATATGTACATTTTTTGATACTTTCACGTGAAATAAAGCTTTAGGGCTGTGATTTTGACCTTTGACCTTGACCCCATTTGAAGGTCCAGAATTCCTGAATATTTTGTACATTGAGTGTCTTTTAGTATCTTCAATGGTATTTGAGCTATTTTTTTATTTAAATTTTATTTAAATGCTCCTTATATAATGATATTAGGAAAGAATTTTATGAAAGTATATTTAAGGAATATCCTAATCTAATCTAATCTAAAAGATTTGAATGACATTAATCTTTTAATCTGGTTTATGTCAAATGAAAATCTACAATTTATTTCTAGATTCTGTGCATTTGTAGGAGTTTTATATAAAATAAGGAAAGACACATGCCAATCAGTAGACTAATTAATATGTTAATCTCAATATGTAATTTATCGCATTATGTCATTTAACTATAGCTAACAAGCAGAGTTGCATTTTGTCCTCATCTGGATACTGTAAAGTCTAGCTATTTACATTGAGTTATCTCTCGTTATATGGTTGACTAATTCTACGCCCGTTTTAATATTAAACTTTGTATGTTCTGTGTCCAATCAACTTTGATCAGTGTGAAAGGTGCAAATGTTTTATGTTGAATGAATGTGTATGTTATTTTGATTGTATATGCCCGTTATGGGCTCTTTGATTAGGTTAATAAAATTATCTTTATCTTTATAAGCAGAAAATGCAAAATTCGGACATCAAAATCGGTTTTCGGTCCATAAAACGAAAACGGTTGGTCCGATAATTTTGGACCCTATGTAACAAAAATAGATCTTAACAAGACACACATTTTTGCCATTACATTTTATCAGCTATCTATTACGGTTAATGAGTAATTGGCATATTTAAATGTAACACATATCACCTAAGTTGAATGGAAAAGGTTTCAGGTTTCTATCTCTTACCGTTTTCGAGAAAAAAACATGCTAAAAGAGGTGACGAAACTTTCAAGGGGCATAACTCTTGAACGGTGCGTCATAGATATTCCAATCACAACATTGGAGGTCAAAGTTCAAAGTGACCAATGACCGTGGTCATTTTCGAAATTCAAAGACCTTCTTGCACATCTTGGGGTGATTGTCTACATTGGTGCCATATTTCATTAAGTTTGGAATACCCATCTCTGAGATAAGTTTGGACAAACTTTGAAAAATCCATTGAGGAATAATAATAATAACGAGTGATGTTATGTTTGCATGCAAACACAAGTCACCCAAACCAGATTTCATATCCAATTCCATTTTGAAAAATGCTGTGTTGTATATTTATCACCAATGATTGTAATGATGTGTTTTGAAATATTTGTTTCTATTCCTTATTTAAGAACTAGTGTCATAAACTCATTATCTGTTGGTCTATCAGTGTTAGTAGTACTTTGATTCACAGGTTAACACTTCATTAGTGTATGTACTGGATTGCATCAGAAACACAGTTGCGTCATAATGGTTTCAATATTGATTCATTGATGAAACTAACATTCCAAGATTATTATGTACATTTGTTCATACTTTAACGTGAAATAAAGCTTTAGGACTGTGACCTTGACTTTTGACCTTAACCTCATTTTGTAGATCCAGACTTTCTGAACATTTTGTACGTTGGATGTTTTTTAGTATCTTCAATGGCATTTGAGCTATAAGCAAAAAACACGAAATTCGGACACCAAAATCGGTTTTCGGTCCATAAACCGAAAACGGTTGGTCCGATAATTTTGGACCCTATGTGCCAAATGTAGATCTCAACAAGATACACATTTTCTCTGTTACATTTAATCAGTTATCTATTATGGTTTCTGATGATTTTTGAGGCGGAATAATAATAATAATAATAAAAAGAATGATAAGAAATGGTGCAAACACATGAAGTCGCCAAACTTTGTTTGGGCGACTTAACGAGTGGTGATATGTTTGCATGCAAACACAAGTCACCCAAACCAGATTACATACTCAATTGTTCTTTGAAAAAATTCTGTGTTGTATATGTACCACCAATAATTGTAATAAGTTGTTCTGAAATATTTTTTTATTCCTCGTGTAAGAATTAGTTTCTTAAATTCATTATGTTTTCGTCTAGCAGTGCGATTATTGCTTTGATTCACTGGTCAAAATTAACAAGGCTTGCGTCAGAAAGTTGTGCCTATCTCTGAGATAAAGTTTGGACAGAGTGTGTAAAATCCATTGAATAATAATAATAATAATAATAATAATAATAATAATGTTTTGTTGTAAATTTTCACCAATGATTAATAATGTGTTCTGAAATAATTGTTTTTTTTTATTCATCATGTAAGAATTTGTGTCTTCAACTCATTACGTTTTCGCCGAACAGTGCTAGAAGTGCTTTGATTCAAGGTGAAAACTTCATATCCTGTTTCCTCATATATAATCATTTCTATTTTAAATATTACATGATAATATATAATCAATTATGATGTGATGTGTTTTTGATTACATAAAGTTTTATCAGTATCAATTATTTAGCTGTGTGACAACCAGTAATTAAACTGTCAAATCTAAAGTTGATAAAATTTTGCCAGATGCGTCACACTGGTTGTTTTCGGTTATCTTAACTAGTTAATTAGAACAGATGGTTTATATTTCCCCAATTATTGAAATGTTTGTATATACCTGTCATCACTTACATCACAAATAAAATTCTAATTGCAGTTGGCGTTAAGGTTATCAATTTCAAACTGCTAAAAAATAACACAAATGATACATAATGAAGTAATTTTCATTCATTTAAATAGCAAGAAATGATCTAATAATTTTGGACCAATGTAACAAATGAAGATCTTAACAAGACACACATTTTTGTCATTACAGTTAACCAGCTATCTGCTATGGTTTAAGAGTTATTACAAAAACAAGAAATAGGATCAAAGTTCAAAGTGACCAATGACCTTTGACCTTGGCATTTTTAAATGTAACACATATCACCTAAGTTGAATGGAAAAGGTTCAAGGTTCCTATCTCTTACTGTTTTCGAGAAAACCATACTTAAAGATACGACAAATTTTTCAAGGGGCATAACTCATGAACCGTTGACCATAGAGGTTCGGTCCAAATGTAACAAATGTCCGCCATGACCTTACAAACATTTTTGTCATACAAATAATCAGCTATCCTTTACGGTTTTCGAGTTATTCAAATGAAAAGATTTGAGGTCAAAGTTCAAAGTGACAAATGGCAGTGGTCACTTTGAAATTCTAAGACCTTTTTGCACATCTTGGGGAGGGTATCAGCTAGGGTGCCAAGTTTCATTAAGTTTGGACCAACCATCTCTGAGAAAACGTGCGGACAAAGGTCGTGAAATTGAGGAATAATAATAGAGAAAAAAATAAGAAACAGAATAAAAACAATAAGTCACCAAGCTTCGTTTGGGTGACTTAATAAAAAACAGAGTAAAAACAATAAGTCACCAAACTTCGTTTGGGTGACTTAATAATAATAATAAGAAACAATAATAATAACAAAGAAACGGAACAATAACAATATGTATCCCCGACTACGTCTGGGGGGACATAATAACGAAATAATAAGAAAAAGAAGAAACAGAACAATAACAATATGTCGCTCCGACATTCGTCTGGGGCGACATAATAATAATTTGTAATTGTATCAGGATGCATAGAAAAGTCCCCCAAACGAACTCCCAAATCAGAAATCAGACCACGTCTGAAAAAAATGAACAGGGGTTCCCCTCATAATTTACTTCATATATATAGTGGACATCAATACATCGCATAAAGCGGAAAACTGGTTTTTCTAAAAATTATAGTTTTTTGGCTTGGTTTCAATTGTCTCCAATTGCTCGATTATACATTACAAGCAATTTTACATTACATTTAAAAAGAAATTGGGCAGATGTTCCCCTAATTATCTAGGATATGTGAAAAGATGTTATAAAAACATAATTTATAGAAAATAGCATTTTTCAAATTTCCAGTCTTCTAGATTGGGTTCAATTGCAACCAAATGCTTCACTGCATTTCTGTCCACATACGATTTCTTTTAAAAACAAATTTGTTCAGGGATTGTACTTATAATCTAGATAATACATACTGCTACAATTTAAACAATACAAACAGCTTAATACAGCTAAATTTCTTTATTTATAAGAAAATATTTTTTTTTAAAAGTTCCTGGCCTTTTTTTTTTAGCCCTCCTGGCCTACAAGGCCAAGTGAGCTTATGCCATCACTTTCCGTCCGCGTCCGTCCGTCGTCCATCTATCCGTCGACAATTTAAAAAAGCTTCTCCTGTTGAGCGAATTGTAACCAAACTTGGACTGAATCATCACCAGTTTGTGCAGTTTCAAAATTGTGTTTTAAGTCTGAAGATCAAACAACATGGCTGCTGCTGCTAAAATAGAACAAAGGGGTAAATTGTTGTATTTTTCAAATAACTCGGAAACTGTTACGGATATCAAAACTCTAACAGGATAAAATTGTTCAGCATGGTAAGATCTACCTGCCCTGCAATTTTGAGGAAGATCTCAAAACCAGTCTTGGAGTTATTGCCTTTTTTCCGTACATTTTTAAAAATTTTTGCATTTTTTATCTTTTTATTTCAAAAAAGTAACAGAAAGACGTCAAGTGTAAATTGCAAAAATTATCAGCATTTTAAGATCTACACACCCAGAAATTTTGAAGAAAATCCAAAAAACGTTTTAGTAGTTATTGCCCTCTTTTCATCGAATTTTTGAAATTTTCGTTTTTTTTTTACTTTTATTTCCAAAACACTATAGACGTGAAGGTTAAGTATAAAATGATGAAATGTTTGCCATACTACGGAGACTTCAAAACTGGTGTTGAAAATAGTTCGTTGACCGCCGTTTTCTAAATGGCCGCCAATAAACATGATAAAGGTGGGAAAATTCAACATTGTCTGATTTCAATGAAATTTGGTTTCCAAATAGGTATTGATGTCGCAACTTCAAAACCCTTGATAAAAATTGTTCGTTGACCGCCATTTTCTAATTGTCCACCAAAAAGGGCGGAAAATGCAACATTGTCCGATTTCAATGAAATTTGGTGTCCCAATAGGTATTGATGGCGCAACTTCAAAAGTTATGTTAAAATTGTTCGTTGACTGCCATTTTCAAAATGGCCGCCATGAAAGGCGAGAAAATTCAACATTGTCCGACTTCAATAAAATTTGGTTTCCAAATACATATTGATGTTGCGACTTCCAAACTGGTGTTGAAAATTGTTCGTTGACTGCCATTTTCGAATTGCTATCAAAAAGGCAGAAGTATTCAACATTGCCCGATTTCAACGAAAATTGCTTTCCAAATAGATATTGATGTCGTAACTTATAAATTGTCGTTGACAGCCATTTACAAAATGATGTCCCGATTTCAAAACTGGTGTCAAAAGTGGTCCTTAGCAAGAACGTTCTTTGGTAAAAAGAGCTCAACAAAGACATAGAGTAAAACACGATCAAATTTAAATACAATTCAAGACATTGGTGGTGTTCGAGCTACTAAATTTGAAGACACTGAAGTTCAACTGTATAACTTAAATGTTAGCTTGATTGTGGCAATGCATCGGCAAACGAATAACGAAACAAGAAAATGAAAGCCAAATGAGCGATACAGACTCCTGAGACCCTCTGGTTTACCATAGCAACCAAATGCTCTTTTGTCAATTGCACTATATTTCAGATCCCTTCCAAAAAATTTGGGCAGGGGTTTCTCTGAGCATATATGTAATATATATTGCTGTAATAAAAACTATAATTATCAACATAAACTATTTTTTATTTATTTGAAAAACCGTTGTAAATACGTTTCTGATTTTTTGTGCCCATGGTAACCAAATGCTCTTTTGTCCATGACACCAAATTTCAGACCCTTTCACATAAAAAAAAAGATTGGCAGTTGTTCCCCTTATAACATCCTTTTCCGGATCTAACCATCATTATTGACTCTGGTAAAATAAAAAAAACTAAAATATATGATAAACGGGATGATTTTGATATCACTATTACTAAATTCCCTTGTCTTGACGGGGACATTTCTCTAGCTGCATCCTACGGGGTGTACATTTTCAAATGGTACGATTCTCACGAGTTTGTTCTACTCTTGACGATTTCAATGTACGTAACCTTACTATCACAGCCAAACTTTTACAACAGGGTTATAGATTTCATAAGTTGTTGAATACATTTAAGAAGTTTGATAATAGATTTGAACTTATGATGTCTAAATATGGCGTTACTCGTAAATAGCTCATTAATAAGGGCATTTCCAAACCTCGTTTTTTACGGCGATGTTGTTACAAATGCAGAAATTGATTAAAAAGGACCCATTCTTTACGTAATAGCGGATATCGGCAAGATATTCTGCTTGCATCCGTTAAATTAGCTTTGAGACCTAGTGGCCTGAAACTTTTGCGCACACACTGGCCTCTCACTGATACTGCCGATGTCTACTGAAATTCATGATGATTCTTTAACAAAAACCCTTCGGAAATTTTTGAGTTGGATTTTTCTTCCGTAGTAAGACAGTGTTCTACCAGCAGACTAGGCTCCTTGAACTAACCGGCAGTTTAGATTGAGCATTCCTTGACCCATCTTTCAAAATTACGCATTGTCCTTTTCACTCCTTTGAAGATTGTTGTCATAGAGTAAGTAGTCTACCTGTATTGGGTTTTATTCTTTTATTCGTATGTTTTTATACTATAGGGAAACTGCACAGATAAAGGGGAGGTCTGGGTACCCATAAATCGGTTTAACTCTACCGCTGGCTTTTCCTAGTGCCGATACCAATCCCGTCTGTCCGGAGTTCCTATCGTTGTCTACGTTTGGCTTTTGTCTTATACATTTTATTCCTGTGTAGTTCCCTGGCAGATTGTGGCATGTAATTTTAATTTTCACCCATTGTAGGTGTTTCTTGTTATCCATTTTTTTTACATTGTAATAAATATTGTTGTAATGTGTAATCAAAATAGGATTTTCATATGTACTACTATTGTAACCAATCTTGGTTTGGCTTCCAAAGAAACGGTAGTTATTTTGAAATTTCCAATGCTGTGCAATCCTTTTTACATGACACACATCTTTCCCAAATATTTCCATGGAGCTAGTGTGAAAAGTTTTGAGAAACAGTGAGAAAAATGGTGAAAAATATTCAAAATTTGATTTACTCACACGGTTACTATGGAAGACCCTAAAATGTACTCTTAATGACCAGATATATGGGAACAACATTCTGTAAAGTTTGAAAGTTCTAACTCTAATGGTTTCTTGGGTCTGGTCTGGTTCTGACAACTTTATCAGCGGGAAGAAAGAAAGAAAGAATAAAACCCAGTGTCAATTGTGTTGGGATGCAAACATAACAAGACTCCAAAACGAACACTCATATCAGAAATCAACAACTTTTAGATGAGATTGGCACATTTTTTCAAGCTTTCTGGAAATTTTCATCAAATTCTGAGCATTATTGATTTTCCCGCTCTTTTTACGGTTTTCATGGCAATGTTTGAAATTTTGAGGTCTTGAAGCCCAGAAACCCCTTCAATACAAGTTGGGCAACTTTTCTGTAAAATTTCATCCAATTCTTAGCTCTTGTTTTATTTTCCCGCCTGCCTTTTTTATCGTTTCCATGACAGCAGTTGCCATTTTGAAGTCTTGGACCGGAAACATATTCTACAAAAAGGCTACCTACTTGTGAGATTTCTTCAAAATTCAAGCACGGGTTATTGGTAACGGATGCCATAATGAAAATTCCAAGATATTTCGATCAACTTTGGGCCTATATCTATCATCAAATGAAGTTTCATAAAGTTTAGACTACTGGTCTCTAAGAAATGATAAAGACAAAAGTAAGGCGGAAACAGAAGAAGAAAAATAGTACATATTTATAATTGTTTCATGATGCTGATACAAACGAACTCCCAAATCACAGTTCAACACATGAAAAGAGGTTAACCATGTTTAACCACCATTCCCTTCGACTTTATTTCTTCTTTCCACTTTTATTTGAAATGTCCCGACATTTCGGTGTTTCAAATTCCAACGGTCGCCATTCTGAATATCTAGGCTAAAAGAATTCTATGTTTGCCGTGAAACCTTTTTATTAGTCCTCATAAAATTCTAAGCAATTTCGACCCCTATTTGTAAACAAAAATATGAAATCACCTGGAAACCAAATTTTATCGAAATCCGATAACTCTGAGAAATTTGCATATTTAGGGGTCAAAAACGCGTAGCCGGGATCGTGACCCATGCAATTTTTTTTTCGCTTTTGGCATGACAAATAATGCTAAGGATGAATGCAACATTTTCCCAACCTCAGAATTTATAAATTCGTTATGATTTCTCAGCTTCCATGATAACAAGATAAACATTATTCTTGGCGATAACCTCGTTACTAAAACAGACTGGCTTTACAGGGTCAGTGGCTGAGACTTCCTTCCTAAGCGGATTAATACTACAAAGTATATCGTGACACTTTTTTGCAAAGTCCGGCGGAAAAAAAAAAATAATAAACTAAAGAAAAACAATAAGGTCTTTTACATAAAAATCTGAAACAGTAAAACAATTAGTCTCACACACTGAAGAAACATAACAAAAACGATAGTTTCAAAAAACTTCGTTTTGGAGACTTGACATGTGTGGGAGACCTTAATAAAAATAATAATAAGAAGAAACAAAGAATGACAACATGTATGCGTAACCTCAACTTTGTTTCCCTCCAGATTTGAAATTCTAATATTCAAAATGGACCGATGGGAGCGTTGCGCTCCCGATTTCAAATCGTATCAAGTTTGAACGGAACAATGGGAGCCTTTCCCCATGTTTGAATGTATAATTTTTTAGCTTTCTACTGCGTAAAAAAAAGGGGGGGGGGTGAACTGTGCCCATTACTACTCTAGTTTTTCTCGATTTATAGAGTTATCGTTCGTTTTTCGTACAATGTTTATATCAATCCGGGGTAACTTTGAGCTTCTACGGCATTTGGTGAAGGTTTCAAGTCTCTATCTCTTACCGTTTGGAAAAATAAGGGTACCTAAAAATTCGGGAGTGGCCCAAATTACGATTTTTCTAAGTCGAGTACTATAGACGTGTTATATATGTTTTCGGGGTAACTTTGACCATCTAAATCGAATGGTTACTTCCATTTAGCCCTATCTCTAATAGTATGGGTGCTACGAAGGGTTCAAAATTTCGGGAAGGGCCCATAATGCAATTTTTCCAAGGTCAAGTACTAAGGACATACTGTATATGTTTTCGGGGTATCTTTGTCATTCTAAATCGAATGGAGACATTTGTGAGGTGGTATCTGTAATAGTATGGGTGTAAAAGGAGTCCAAAATTTTGACAAGGGGATCATTTGGTGAATTTTAACAAAGGGGCACTCCGCGTTTATCCAGGCTTGTGACTGGCTACCCTACGGATAGGTCGCATTGCCCCCACCCCCTTTTCTTCTTTTCTTTTATTTACATCGAGTCGTTGCTGTCTTCGATTGGTGGTGGTTCGAATCCGTCCAATACGTCATCTAACAGACATTTTCTTTTCTTAACTGCATAATGCAAAGATTCCCTGGTTTCGTAGTCTTCTTCATCTCTTAAACGTTTGGCTGTATCTCTGATTTTTTTGTGAATTGGATCTTTGTTGAAATCCTGCATCCAGAACAACGTTTCCAGGTATTGATTTCTCATATGGTCTCTTAAAAGTTTATTCATGTCTGCATATGCGGCTAAACAAGCCTTTTCGGAGCCGTGTCCTTCTGCAATCAACTCTTCTACTTTCTTGGTTTATTCTGGTTCGAGTTTGTCAAATGTTTGATTCACGATCAGCTTCCATGGAGACTCTTGGCAGTGCTTTCGTCCGTGGACTCTTCTGACGTGTTAGAGTCATTACTTTCCTCGTTGCTATATGCAGATTCGTGATTGCTTTCCTCTGATACGTTGGACTCTGTACCGATTCATTTGGCGAAATATTTTACATGTCGTGTTTCTGATTCTTGTGGCGTACGAGATTGAAGTGACGATTGGTCGTGTATTCACTAAGGTCGTAGTGATACATTATAGACGTCTTCCTCTCTCTGTATTCGAAGAACGAATGACGATATATTACAGAACAAAGCTTTAAATACGGTCAGATTGGGAATGTCGCTGCTCGCGTGCTCGTTTCACTGTTTGTGTGCTCATTTCACTGCTCGTGCTGCTCGCGTGCTCATCTCGGGAGTATTGCTGCTGCTGCTGCTGCTGTGCGGCGGGAAAAGCTACATATTCGCTGTTTAAGGGTATGCTCGTGTGCTCATTTGGCTGCTTGTGCTGCTCGCGTGTTCATCTCGGGAATATTGCTGCTGCTGCTGCTGCTGTTGCAGCCGCTGTGCGGTGATAATTTCGCTGTTTAAAGGTATGTTCACGTGCTCATTCCGCTGCTCGTTTTCATTGCTCGCGTGCTCATTTCGCTGCTCGTGCTGCTCGCGTGCTCATCTCGGGAATATTGCTGCTGCTGCTGCTGCTGCCGCCGCTGTGCGGTGTGAAAAGTGACAAATTCGCTGTTTAAAGGCATGCCCGCGCTCTTCTTTTTTTTACTGCTCGTGTGCTCATTTCGCTGCTCGAATTTGAGAGGAGGATTGGGCCTTAAAGGGAGAGGAGGAAGAAAGAAAAGAGAATAGTTTTTATTTATTTTTATTTTTCTTTTAAATTTTTATTATTTTAGCCCCAGTCCCCATTCCCTAACCCATGACTGCTTCATGACGGGGAAAATAAAATATTGAACTGATATTAGTTCATTATTTAATTAGTGTCAGGAAGGAAACGAAAAAAAAATAACAACGGAGAAGTACATATACAGAAACAAAAGGAAGTTGGAGTTACGGTTGGGGAAAAGACCAGAACAAAACAAGGCAGAACAGAACAGGGAAATAAATCGCTAGAAAACAACACACGGGTTTGGGGTAAATTTTAGAGTACAAACAAGGGAGGCGACTAAACAATAGAAAAGCACGTCCAAGCTTAGGTAATACATTTAAAGAGCTGCCGGAGTAATTTGGAACAGCACAAAAATGAAGATAATGAGATACCCAAACATAAAGACCTGGGTTAGGGTTAGTTTTTATATATGATTAGGTTGGTTAGTTAAGGTCACGAAGAGATACGTTAGGGATTATAATTTTAATAGATGACTAAATATCTTCCAGCGTCCCACCACTTTCACACCGCTACACTACCTTTGCGGTGCTCTACGTTCAAGACGCTGGAAGACGGCGCTGAAGACATTATACAAAAAGAGAGGGATACCTGGGAAGAGGTCGGGCTTTAAACGTAAATCCAACTACAAATATATCTAAGGGACGGATTAAAATATCCATATCACTATACAAATAAACGGTATGACAGTTAACACAAACAGAAATAGCTTTCAAAAACTGATAATTAATTAATCAAGACGATCGATAATTTCGGAGGGAAGTTTGGGGGAACTTTAGCATTGGCCTTATGGGCCCAAAGTGACGTGATACACTACTCTTATATGACTAACGAAGAATTGTCAACGTCCCGAGTCTATACAACTTAAGCCTTCAAAGTAAAACATTGATACAGAAACTTAAAATCTGTCGAGGACAATTACTCGAAAAAAAAATATACAGGAAACCTTCGGTCCAAATGTAAAGAAACTTTTTTTCTCTATGATACGCACTTTTTCCTATTAGACTTTATCAACTATATTTTACGGTTAGCCAAGATAGAGCAAATCAAGGTTTTTGCTTTGGGAGGGACAGAATGACTCCGTTGCTAAACTAGATTTACTTAGCATGGTCACTTTTGATGAGCCAACATAGTCTTTATCTACCACACCACACACGGAAATCATATGCTGCTAGAAAATAAAGATGACATTTAAATATGCATTCAAGTACTTAATGAAGATAATTACTCTGAATTAAGTAAATACTTTAATTTGTGAATGTCAACGTGAGCTAATATCACCGTTAAATATTTGTTTGTTTGTTTTTGTTATGACATTAAGTGTAGATTTGATTGAGTTAAACGTAAAATTAAAAGGCTTTTCCAGCTCAACACTTGTTCAAATTAAATACAATTTGATGTCTTTAACCTCATTATGCATGTATTATTTATAGTTATGGAATTAAATGATAAAAAAGCATGTAGGCACACGATGAATTGAGAGCCTCATCTCTGTTTGATTTTCTTGTGTGGTCATCATTCAGATAATACCAGTCATTTGAATCTTGCGATTGTTCGATCGTTTGGTGCAAATGATTTTGGCCATTTAGAGCAAAATCCCACTCTAGAATGGAATGTCCTTCGTTTTTTTCAATTCCCATTTTAATTCTATCCTTATCCAAAAGATCTCGTGGTCGTACCCTTTCGTATTCGTTTGTTTTCCTCGTATATGCATAATAATGACCAGATTTCAGCGAACCTTCATGGCAGACCACAGAGTAAAGCTTGTATTTGTGAAGGATGTCGTTGTCTGCTTCTTCCTCATTCACATGAATATTCTACAAATAAATTAATAACGTTTCGATTACTCGGTAATTTGTACATTTTTAAATAATGTGTTTTCTTAAAACAATGATGCACATGTAGCATTTTTATTAAACAACGTCCCAACATGGTAGAACTATGTCAATACAATTTACCGCAAGGGAGCTTAGCGTTGAGATGTTTCCTTTGAAAATTTTAGCAAACTGTTTGTAAGCAAAAATGTAACGTTTACTTAATTGGCTTATCGAAACCGATTAGGCGGATGCTTACACGTATTCGATTGTCAACGTGGACGGTTTTATTACACCTTATACATGGATAAATATTTGTATTCTTTAGTCACATGTTGCTATACCTCTATACCATCGTACCTTCTAAAAGTTATAATCAAAGGTTTACCTGATTTTCGATCAAATAAAAAAAATGTTTCAACTCTGAGAGTTGTACCCGTGTATTTTTTTAACCAATATCAGATTGCTCATTTATAATATTATAATTTTTGGTTCAAATTTGGGTATCAGAACTCTTATTGAACTGATAGGCAAAATAAAGAAAACAGCTGCATTTACTGAAGAAAATATTTTGTAAAAATGGCTTAAAAGGCCGACTTCGTTCCCAAAATTTACCCACAAAGTAACTACAAAAACAAGTTTAGGGGACAAAAATCAAAACTTCAAATCTCAAACAAAAGGCCACAACAGACCTTATTCATGTAGTTTTTAAACTCGAGATTCCCACGGAAGGTAAATATGCATCAATTTCAAAACGTATCAAGTCCTTAAACTAGACTTCTCTAAACTCCACTACTGGCATGTTATTTTACCATGAAAACGTTATATTTGAAGTCATCTTGAATATTATAATGAATATTTATGAAGGTAACCACCTTCATTTCTGGATATGACGTAAAATCAAAAAAGAAATTAAATTCTTTTATTTGATTAGAGACACAAGAATTGTGTTTTATACATTAAGTTGTATGCATGGTTCGTAATAGAATCATACAATGAATGGAGGAATGATACGAATTCAATAATATGATATACAAACATACAAATGAAATTGGAAATAAAAACTAGCAATTTTCCCGGGGAATAATTAAAGGCATAAGATGTAAGTTTTCGTGGGACAAAAACCCTATCAATACACGGTAAGATTAAGCAAATGGAAAAAAATTTAATTGTTGTTTTTCATCTTGAAGTCACCATCAGCCCTTCAACAAAGAGCAAACACTTCTGTCTCATAGTAAGTTACAGACGGGTCAAAAAGTAAGTTTGTTCATGACCAAAAACCATTAGCTTTATGCATTTTACTTCGATATATCTTTTCATGTTTTTCACGTTTCGATATCCAATTTCATGAATTTAACATAAATAGTACTTGAAAGAAATATTTATGTCTGAACTTTAACAGAATTACTAAAAACAACAAAATAAAATTAGTTTTTTAAACGTTACTTATGCCCTTGAAAAGTAAAATATTGAATTCATAGTTTAAGTCCAGTCTTTAAATATGATAAATCCTACATTTTATTCTGTCGTTTTTTCTATTTAAGTCGTTAAAAGTTATTCTATAAATATTCAAGACCGCAAGGAATTGAAAATTGAAAATTAATAAAAGAACACTGTTTGTATATTTCTTGAAATACAAATGTGCACCTATCAAAAATTCCATTATTTGTTGTCTGCAACATAAAACAGAGAGATCATATAGAATTACAAAATACCGAAGTTGATTAGATATTAAACCAGCAGATCCAGTTTTCAAACTAAAGGCTCAGGAATTGAGACTATATCGTTTACCTGACAAAATGCTTCTTTACCATGAATGACCAAAAATAATTTTTCCAATGTGGTCTTATATGAAAAAGAAAGGAAATAGGGTAAATGTCAAGGAGACAACATCCTATATCCAGGTAAAAACGACCCAAAACAAAGCATCTAGGGGTCACCGTACGGTCTTCTACACAGTGAGAAACCTCACACCATATAGCAAGCCCTAAATGACCCCAAAAAGGTAAAAAAGTGAATAAATCAATGGAAACAAACCACATCAAATAACCCAAATATCCAGAAACCGATGTTAGCTATGGTTCTCCATTGGCACTCGTGTTTTTGTCAGATCCCATTGAAATGAGTAATCTTTGCAAAAGATCTTCTATACTTCATTCCAATATAGTTCAATTTTCTTTAATATTTTCAGAGCAGCCGATGAAAAGGATGATTTTCAGTTTGGCTCTAATGTTAAAAACTATGCTTAACTATGTTCCGCACTGGTGGTCATGGTTTTGTTCTCTATCAGTTTTAAAACATTTTGAGTTAATGGTCTTCCAAACGTTTAAATTTTATCTGCACTGAAGAGACATAAGTTGTCCAAATGCGCATATGCAGAAATCAAATTCACAGTAACTTCGGTATGTAGTTATTTTAGTCGATTAAAATTAAATGGCAATTTTGCAAAGGACCTTCATACATCATTACTGTAAAGCTCTGTTTAATTTGCCTCAGTGGTATTATAGAAGAAGATGAAAATGTGATTTTTCAATAGAGTCCAATGTTAAACCTAAGTTTTGCGCATGCGGCCATGTCTTTGTCTGATATGAATATTTAAATGAAATGTATATTCTTTCTAAAGGACCTTCCATACATCATTTCCGTAAAGTTTGGTTGAATTTGTTTCAGTGGTTTCAGAGAAGATGAAAAGTTAATTTTCCCAAAGGGTCGAATGTTAAACTGTGTTACATGCTTACGTCCAGGATTTTTATCGGATCGAAACGAAATGAAACATCTTTGTAAAGAACCTTTAGTGTGTCATTCCAGTTATATAAAATTTGGTTGAATTTGCATCAGTTATTTCTGAGCAGAAGATGAAAAAGTGATTTTTCCCAGAGGGTCCTATGTTTAACCTTAGTCCCGTGCTATCTGTCATTTTTCTTGTCGGATTGGAATTAAACAATCTTTGAAAAGGACCGGACCTTCCATACATCATTCCTGTAAAGTGTGGTTGATGTTACTTCAGTAGTTTAAGAGGAGAAGATGAAAATGTTATATTCCCCATAGGGTCTAATATTAAACTATGTTCCACGCTTGCGGCATGTTTTTAAACGTATCAGAACAAAATCTTTTTAAAGGGTCTTCAATACATAATTCCTGTAAAGTTTGGTTGAATCTGCTTCAGTGGTCTCAGAGAAGAAAATCAAAATATAATATTACCATAGGGTTAATGTTAAAAGTATGTTCCATTCTTAGGGTCATGTTTTAATCGGATCGGAATGAAATTAGCAATCTTTGTTAAGGACCTTTGGTACACCTTTCCTATAAACTGTGGTTGAATTTGCTTAAGTAGTTTCAGAAGAGAAGATGAAGGTTTGATTTTTTCATAGGGTCCAGTGATAAACCTTAGTTCTGCGCTCATGTCTCTGTGTCTTGTCGTATCGGTACAAAATGTGCAATCTCTGTAATACCTCATTCCTGTAAAGTTTGTTTGAATTTGCTTCAGCATATTCCCATAGGGTTAATGATAAACCTTAGTTCCGCACTGGTGTATGTTTTTCATCGGATCGGAACGAAATATGTTAAGGACCTTCCATACATCATTCCTGTAAAGTTTGGTTAGGTGGTTCAGAGGAGAAGATGAAATTGTGAAAAGTTAAATGAGGACGGACGGACGGCAGACGACGGACGCGAAGTGATGGCAATAGCTAACACTGACCCTTTGTGTCAGTGGAGCTTAAAAGGGGTTTCTATGAAGTTCCAGCACAAAGGGATTCTAGGCAATTTTTGCAAATTTTTCTCTGTTTTTTAATACATTCTGCACGAAATGAAAAGAAAAAAACTCCAGAGAAGGGTTTGGGAACGTCCAGCTTTTGTATCCCTCTGAATCGACCAAAGCTTGCCTAGTTTCTATACATGGTGCACATGACATCTATTCATACAGAGAAATGTCTGCCAGCGGCATTGGCTGAAGCCAAATAGACAAAAATCCACCCAGAGACTGGACATCTGCTAAAAAAAACCTTTAAAATCAGCATTCACACGTTTTACACGTATGAATATTGTCAGCTATCACTTGCATGTGAATTCAAAGGTTTCTATTCTTTTCGAATATAGGTGACAGGTGGACAGGGGTTCCTTTTCTCCATCTCCCGTATCTTTTCACCTTTTCCTGACCATTTTCTCTTTTTGCCACCTTCTCTTTCTTTCTCCTTTCTTAAATCAATTTCTCTTTTTCCCCACCCCTTTCTCTTTCTCCCACCCTTTCTCGTTTTCCAAGGTGTCTCTTCATCCTGTCGATCTCCACATCAAATAATGTATAAAAAAATTAATAGAAATTTATGTTTTATTACAGTTATATACTCATGGACTAAAGTAGCGTTGCAAGAGAAAAGGTAATTTAAGGTGTCTCAGTGGTATTATTCCGCCATTATGTCTAATTTTTGCTCACTTAGGTTTCATTCATTAAGAAATTTAACAAAAAAATGTAAAGATTTTAAATTTTGTTTCCTTATCACTTTTACAATATTTCCATTACAAATATGTGAACCAACGCACTTGTGCTTTAAATCTGTTGCTGACGTTACAAAACACAGAAATTATGAAAGGCAGATAATAACAAAATACCAAAGAAACTGTAAATTCATTTTCTGCATATGTGCATTTCGACAACTTATGTCTGATCAGTGCAGGTAAAACCAAAACATTTGGAAGTCCATTGAACGAAGAAAATGTTAAAGCTGATAGAGAACAAATAGCCAAAAGAATCTTAATAGAAAAGCCAAAATTCAGCTAAGGACAGAGCCATGCACCTTGGTTTTTAACATAATTTTGCAAAATGCAGATATTATAAGTTTCAATTCAATCGGTTTTCGCGTCAGCACCGAGGTATTGACTACCTGGTTGGTGAATACCCTCGGGGGACGAACAGTCAACCAGCAGAGGCATCGGCCCAGTGGAAAGAAATAACAAAATACTGAAGTAACTGTTAATTGATTTTCTGCATATGCGCATTGCGACAACTTATGTCTCATCAGCGCAGATAAAACCAATATACTTGGAAGTCCATTAACCGAAAAATGTTAAAGCTGATAGAGAACAAATAACCAAAGGAATCTAAATAGATGAGCTATGCATGAGCGAGATACTCTTTAGTTTTTAACATAATTTTGTAAAATTTAGATATTGTAAGTTTCAGTCAATCGGTTTTCGGGTCAGCACCGAGGTACTGACTACTGGGTTTGTGAATACCCTCGGGGACTAACAGTCCACCAGCAGTGGCATCGGCCCAGTGGTAAGAAATAACAAGACCGAAGAACTTTTACATTGTAATTTATTTTCTGCATATGCGTATTTCGACAACTTATGTCTCATCAGTGCAGATAAAACCAACACATTTGGAAATCATTTGACCGAAAAAAAATGTTAAAGCTGATAGAGAACAAATAACCAAAAGAATCTAGATAAAAAGTCAAAATTCAGCTTAGGAAGAGCTGTGCATGAGCGAGATACTCTTAAATTTTTAGCATAAATTTGTAAAATTAGATATTGTAAGTTTCAGTTCAATCGGTTTTCGGGTCAGCACCGAGGTACTGACTACTGAGTTAGTGAATACCCGCGGGGACTAATAGTCCACTAGCAGTGGCATCGGTATAGGGATAAGAAATAACAAAATACCGAAGTTACTTTTACATTGTAATTTATTTTCTGCATATGCGTATTTCGACAACTTATGTCTCATCAGTGCAGATAAAACCAAAACATTTGGAAGTCATTTGACCGAAAAAAAAAAAAAATGTTAAAGCTGATAGAGAACAAATAACCAAAAGAATCTAAATAGAAAATCTAAAATTCAGCTAAGGAAGAGCTATGCATGAGCTAGATTCTCTTTAGTTTATAACATATTTTTTTTAAAATTTAGTTATTGTAAGTTTCAGTTCAGTCGGTTTTCGGGTCAGCACCGAGGTACAGACTACTGGGTTGGTGAATACCCTTGGGACTACAACGATGGAAACGGTCAACATTCCAAAATAGCGCTCATCGTGTGAATCGTGTGCGTTCATCCTGTAGACCGTTTGCGTTCATCGTGTAAATCGTGTATCGTGTATCGTGTAACGTGTAACGTTCATTGCGTGTATGGTGTAACGTGCGTTTACTCGTTTCCTTTAAATCCCGCATTTTATAGATATATGTTTGGCAGTTTTCTGCACATCACCTTTTTTTCAACCGCCGATTTTACAAGAAAAAAATAAAAAAATTATCATATTAGATATCGCTGGTGATTTTTTATCACAAAAACATGACTTTTTTATTGTTTAGGAACACAAACCTTTATATAATCAACTTAAAATATTCAATTATAACAATTCGGGCTGTTCAATATAAGTCTAATCAGATAAAACTTATTATATCTACGGTTAAATTATATAATTTTTAGTATTGCGGATACCGGTATAATATAAAATAGAGAAAAACTGCCTTTTCTTTTATATTTATGGTTAAATTATATGAAGTTTTAGTTTTGTAGACATCGGTATAATTTAAAATAGAGAAAAAGTTATCTTTTTTATAACTTTATGGTTAAATTATATGAAATTTTAGTATTGCGGACACCGGTATAATATAAAATAGAGAAAAAGTGATCTTTCTTTTAAATTTATGGTCAAATTATATGAACTTTTAGTATTGCGGACACCGGTATAATATAAAATAGACAAAAAGTGATCTTTCTTTTAAATTTATTTTTAAATTATATCAAGTTTAGTATTGCAGAGACCGATATAATATAAAATAGAGAAAAAGTGTCCTTTCTTTCATATTTATGGTTAAATTATATAAAGTTTTAGTATTGCGGACTTCGCTATAATATAAAATAGAGAAAAAGTGATCATTCTTTTAAATTTATGGTTAAATTATATGAAGTTTTAGTATCACGGACACCTGTTTAATATAAAATAGACAAAAAGTTATCTTTCTTTTAAATTTAAGGTTAAATTATATCAAGTTTTAGTATTGCGGAGAACGGTATAATATAAGATAGAGAAAAGTGTCCTTTCTTTCATATTTATGGTTAAATTATATGAAGTTTTAGTATTGCGGACACCGGTATAACAGGAAATAGAGAAAAAGTTATATTCTTTTAAATTTATGGTCAAATTATATGACGTTTTAGTATTGCAGATTCCAGTATAACATAAAATAGAGAAAAAGTGTCTTTTCTTTTATTTTTATGGTCAAATTATACGAAGTTTTAGTATTATGGACACCGCTATTATATAAAATAGAGAAAAAGTGCCCTTTCTGTTAAATTTATGGTCAAATAATATGAAGTTAAAGTATTGCAGACACCGGTTTAATATAAAATATAGAAAAAGTGATCTTTCTTTTAAATTTATGGTTAAATTATATCAGGTTTTAGTATTGCGGAGACCGGTATAATATAAATTACAGAAAAGTGTCCTTTTTCATATTTATGGTTAAATTATATGAAGTTTCAGTATTGCGAACACCGGTATAATATAAGATAGAGAAAAAGTTATCTTCTTTTAAATTTATGGTCAAATTATATGAAGTTTTAGTATTGCAGATACCAGTATAATATAAAATAGAGAAAAAGTGCCTTTTCTTTAATATTTATGGTTAAATTATAAGAAGTTTTAGTATTGCGGACACAGGTATAATATAGAATAGAGAAAAAGTGCCCTTCCTGTTAAATTTATGGTCAAATTATATGAAGTTTTAGTATTGCGTACACCGCTATTATATAAAATAGAGAAAAAGTTATCTTTCTTTTAAATTTAGGGTTAAATTATATGAAGTTTTAGTATCGCAGAAATCGGAATAATATTAAATAGACATAAAGTGATCTTTCTTTTAAATGTATGGTTAAATTATATCAAGTTTTAGTATTGCGGAGACCGGTTTAATATAAATTAGAGAAAAGACTAGTGTCCTTTCTTTCATATTTATGGCTAAATTATATAAAGTTTTAGTATTGCAGACACCGGTATTATATAAAATAGAGAAAAAGTTATCTTCTATTAAATTTATGGTCAAATTATATGAAGTTTTAGTATTGCAGATACCAGTATGATATAAAATAGAGAAAAAGTGTCCTTTCTTTTATATTTATGGTCAAATTATAAGAAGTTTTAGTATTGCGGACACTGGTATAATATAGAATAGAGAAAAAATGCCTTTCTGTTAAATTTATGGTCAAATTATATGAAGTTAAAGAATTGCGGACACCTTTTTAATATTAAATAGAGAAAAAGTGATCTTTCTTTTAAATTTATGGTTCAATTATATCAAGTTTTAGTATTGCGGAGACCGGTATAATATAAAATAGAGAAAAGTGTCCTTTCTTTCATATTTATTGTTAAATTATATGAAGTTTTAGTATTACGGACACCGGTATAATATAAAATAGAGAAAAAGTTACATTCTTTTAAATTTATGGTCAAATTATATGAAGTTTTAGTATTGCAGACACCAGTATAATATAAAATAGAGAAAAAGTGCCTTTTCTTTAATATTAATGGTTAAATTATAAGAAGTTTTAGTATTGCGGTCACCGGTATAATATAGAATAGAGAAAAAGTGCCCTTTCTGTTAAATATATGGTCAAATTATATGAGTTAAAGTTAAAGTATTGCGGACACCGCTATAATATAAAATAGAGAAAATTTTTAAGTGATCTTTCTTTTAAATTTATGGTAAAATTATATGAAGATTTAGTATCGCGGACACCGGTTTAATATAAAATAGACTAAAAGTGATCTTTCCTTTAGATTTTTGGTTAAATTATATCAGGTTTTAGTATTGCGGAGACCGGTATAATATATAATAGAGAAAAGTGTCCATTCTTTCATATTTATCGTTAAATTATATAAAGTTTTAGTATTGCGGACACCGGTATTATATAAAAAAGAGAAAAAGTTATCTTCTTTTAAATTTACGGTCAAATTAAATGAAGTTTTAGTATTGCAGATACCAGTATGATATAAAATAGAGAAAAAGTGTCCTTTCTTTTATATTTATGGTCAAATTATAAGAAGTTTTAGTATTGCGGACACTGGTATAATATAGAATAGAGAAAAAGTGCCTTTCTGTTAAATTTATAGTCAAATTATATGAAGTTAAAGTATTGCGGACACCTTTTTACTATAAAATAGAGAAAAAGTTATCTTTCTTTTAAATTTATGGTTAAATTATATCAAGTTTTAGCATTGCCGAGACCGGCATAATATAAAATAGAGAATAGTGTCCTTTCTTTCATATTTATGGTTAAATTATATGGAGTTTTAGTATTGCAGACACCGGTATAATATAAAATAGAGAAAAAGTTATATTCTTTTAAATTGATGGTCAAATTATATGAAGTTTTAGTATTGCAGATACCAGTATAATATAAAATAAAGAAAACGTGCCTTTTCTTTAATATTTATGGTTAAATTATAAGAAGTTTTAGTATTGCGGACACCGGTATAATATAGAATAGAGAAAAAGTGTCATTTCTTTTATATTTATGGTCAAATTATAAGAAGTTTTAGTATTGCGGACACTGGTATAATATAGAATAGAGAAAAAAATGCCTTTTCTGTTAAATTTATGGTCAAATTATATGAAGTTAAAGTATTGCGGACACCTTTTTAATATAAAATAGAGAAAAAGTGATCTTTCTTTTAAATTTATGGCTAAATTATATCAAGTTTTAGTATTGCGGAGACCGGTATAATATAAAATAGAGAAAAGTGTCCTTTCTTTCATATTTATGGTTAAATTATATGAAGTTTTAGCATTGCGGACACCGGTATAATATAAAATAGAGAAAAAGTTATATTCTTTTAAATTTATGGTCAAATTATATGAAGTTTTAGTATTGTAGATACCAGTATAATATAAAATAGAGAAAAAGTGCCTTTTCTTTAATATTAATGGTTAAATTATAAGAAGTTCTAGTATTGCGGACACCGGTATAATATAGAATAGAGAAAAAGTGCCCTTTCTGTTAAATTTATGGTCAAATTATATGAAGTTAGAATATTGCGGACACCGCTATAATATAAAATAGAGAAAGTTTTTAAGTGATCTTTCTTTTAAATTTATGGTAAAATTATATGAAGATTTAGTATCGCGGACACCGGTTTAATATAAAATAGACTAAAAGTGATCTTTCTTTTAAATTTATGGTTAAATTATATCAGGTTTTAGTATTGCGGAGACCGGTATAATATATATAATAGAGAAAAGTGTCCTTTCTTTCATATTTATCGTTAAATTAAATAAAGTTTTAGTATTGTGGACACCGGTATTATATAAAATAGAGAAAAAGTTATCTTCTTTTAAATTTACGGTCAAATTATATGAAGTTTTAGTATTGCAGATACCAGTATGATATAAAATAGAGAAAAAGTGTCCTTTCTTTTATATTTATGGTCAAATTATAAGAAGTTTTAGTATTGCAGACACTGGTATAATATAGAATAGAGAAAAAGTGCCTTTCTGTTAAATTTATGGTCAAATTATATGAAGTTAAAGTATTGCGGACACCTTTTTACTTTAAAATAGAGAAAAAGTTATCTTTCTTTTAAAGTTATGGTTAAATTATATCAAGTTTTAGTAATGCGGAGACCGGCATAATATAAAATAGAGAAAAGTGTATTTTCTTTCATATTTATGGTTAAATTATATGAAGTTTTAGTATTGCAGACACCGGTATAATATAAAATAGAGAAAAAGTTATATTCTTTTAAATTTATGGTCAAATTATATGAAGTTTTAGTATTTCAGATACCAGTATAATATAAAATAGAGAAAAAGTGCCTTTTCTTTAATATTCATGGTTAAATTATAAGAAGTTAAAGTATTGCGGAAACCGCTATAATATAAAATAGAGAAAATTTTTAAGTGATCTTTCTTTTAAATTTATGGTAAAATTATATGAAGTTTTAGTATCGCGGAGACCGGTTTAATATAAAATAGACTAAAAGTGATCTCTCTTTTAAATTTATGTTTAAATTATATCAACTTTTTGTATTGTGGAGACCGGTATAATATAAAATAGAGAAAAGTGTCCTTTCTTTCATATTGATTGTAAAATTATATGAAGTTTTAGTATTGCGGACACCAGTATAATATAAAATAGAGAAAAGTGCCTTTTCTTTAATATTTACTGTCAAATTATATGAAGTTTTAGTATTGCAGATACCAGTATAATATGAAATAGAGAAGAAGTGTCCTTTCTTTTATATCTATGGTCAAATTATATGAAGTTAAAGTATTGCAGACACCGCTATAATATAAAATAGAGAAAAAGTTATCTTTCTTTTAGATTTATGGTTAAATTATATGAAGTTTTAGTATCGCGGACACCGGTATAATATAAAATAGACATAAAGTGATCTTTCTTTTAAATTTATGGTTAAATTATATCAAGTTTTAGTATTGCGGAGACCAGTATAATATAAATTAGAGAACAGTGTCCTTTCTTTCATATTTATGGCTAAATTATATAAAGTTTTAGTATTGCAGACACCGGTATTATATAAAATAGAGAAAAAGTTATCTTCTATTAAATGTATGGTCAAATTATATGAAGTTTTAGTATTGCAGATACCAGTATGATATAAAATAGAGAAAAAGTGCCTTTTCTTTAATATCTATGGTTAAATTATTATAATAAGTTTTAGTATTGCGGACACCCGTATAATATAGAATGGAGAAAAAGTGCCCTTTCTGTTAAATTTATGGTCAAATTATATGAAGTTAAAGTATTGCAGACACCGCTATAATATAAAATAGAGAAAAGGTGAACTTTCTTTTAAATTTATGGTTAAATTATATGAAGTTTTAGTATCGAGGACACCGATATAATATAAAATAGACTAAAAGTGATCTTTCTTTTAAATTTATGGTTAAATTATATCAAGTTTTAGTATTGTGGAGACCGGTATAATATGAAATAGTGGAAAGTGTCCTTTCTTTCATATTTATGGTAAAATTATATGGAGTTTTAGTATTGCGGACACCAGTATAATATAAAATAGAGAAAAAGTGGCTTTTCTTTAATATTTATGTTCAAATTATATGAAGTTTTAGTATTGCGGACACCGGTATAATATGAAATAGAGAAAAAGTGTTCTTTCTTTTATATTTATTGTCAAATTATATGAAGTTTTAGTATTGCAGAACCCAGTAGAATATAAAATAGAGAAAAATGCTTTTTCTTTAATATTTATGGTGAAATTATAAGACGTTTTAGTATTGCGGACACCGGTATAATATAGAATAACGAAAAAGTGCCATGTCTGTAAAATTTATGGTCAAATTATATGAGGTTAAAGTATTGCGGACACCGGTTTAATATAAAATAGAGGAAAATTGATCTTTCTTTTAAATTTATGGTTAAATTATAGGAAGTTTTAGTACTGCGGACACCGGTATAATATAAAATAGAGAAAAAGTTATCTTTCTTATTAATTTATGGTTAAATTATATGAAGTTTTAGTATTGCGGACACCGGTATAATATAAAAGAGAGAAAAAATGCCTTTGCTTTTTATAAATGGTTAAATTATATGAAGTTTAAGTTTTGCGGACACCAGTATAATATAAAATAGAGAAAAGGTGCCTTTTCTTTAATATTTATGGTTAAATTATATGAAGTTTTAGTATTGCGGACACCGGTATAATATAATATAGATAATAAGTGCCTTTTCTTTTATATTTATGATTAAATTATATGAAGTTTAAGTTTTACGGACAACGGTATAATATAAAATAGAGAAAATGTGCCTTGGCTTACTTATATATGGTTAAATTATAGAAAGATTCAATATTATCTAAATGTAATTTAGAAGTAATTTTTCTTTTCTCAGATAGTTCTGGATGATTTTGCAGCATCTTTGATCAGTTCATCAGGAATTTTTTATTTAATTTTAATTATTTTTTATTAACATTGTTTATTTTATTTATTAATTCCTTTTCCTTTTTTGCTGACAAAATTACACAATTTTAAGTTTTTGCCGACCCTTTTCTGATATTGTTACGGCAAAAGTGGAGAAAATTCCCGAGAGATATCTTGTAACACCGATGTCATAAATGCTGTTTCGTATGGAACACCGACTTTTTTCTTTTGTCAAAATTAACAGTTAACTGTTTTATTTATATGTGGTCTTATGTATCACATTGTAATTATTACTGTGAAATTTTAATTTTTCATTTCGAGTTCGTTTCAGGAAAATATATAAGATTATTTAACCGACACGGTGCATGTTACACTGTACACGGTACACGATACACGATTGAGAACTTTCTGTATCATTCATCGTGCGAATCGTATGCGCTCAACGTGTGATTCGTGTGCGTTCATCGTGTAAATTGTGTGCGTGTGGAAGGGAATGTTGAACGTTTCCATCGCTGTAATAGTCCACCAGCAGAGGCATCGGCCCAGTGGTAAGAAATAACAAAATACCGAAGTTACTGTTAATTTATTTTCTGCACATGGGCATTTCGACAACTTATGTTTCATCAGTGGAGATAAAACCAAAACATTTGGAAGTCCATTATCCGGGAAAAAAATGCTAAAGCTGATAGAGAACAAATAACCAAAAGAATCTAAATAGAAAGGCCAAAATTCAGCAAAGGACAGAACTATGTATTTGATAAAATAATTTCATATCGATATCACCAAAGAAATTTACATTTCGCAATTTATCTCACGTATTTTAACTGTGACCCCTTATTTTTATTTTTATTTTGTTAACTATATAATGATTTCAAAACACATGCAAAGTATGAACAAAATCCTTAATAAATTTTCAAAGCTATCCTCTCATATAAATATTTTTCCTATCATTTTTTATGGAAAATCCTTAAATTTTTAATTTCATTTTTTGCGCTCAAATGTACGGTAGCCCCAAATTTTATTCGTTATTTTTAACAATAATACATTTATGTTTCTAAACAGAAAATTTTACAAAATTCTATAATAGAAAAATAATACCCTAAAGACACCTTAAATGAAAATATATGTAATAAGCAATCTTTATTTTGCAACATCATTAGTATAGAGTCTATCCAGAGACACAGGTATTTTTTTGTTAGAATCAATTTTGAAAGTAGGAAACCCGGGGTATCCATTTTCATTAAATTTGCAATATGAAACAATAAAGTGCTAATATACTTAAAAAAATAAATAAATAAAATTAAATAAAAAAAAAAAAAAACAATAAAGTAAAAAAAAATAAAATGAAAATAAAATAAAATGAAATAAAAAAAAACATCACCATAAGATTCTTGATCTACAGTGCATAGAAACACCCCTGATTTAGGAGTCTTAATTTTGTTCAGAAATCACATTACGTCAGGTACCATTGTACTGCATATTAATAAGAAACAGCGTAGATTTACCTTAAATTGCTGGACTTGCAGACCTAAATACCAGTTAATTAATATCATAAGCATGCAATAAGTATGAATTTAAAGCACAAAAGCAATTAAATTGTCAAAACAATGATGAAAACAGGGCTTCATTCAATTTCTTCTAAACGAAAATCCTATAATTCAATTTTCATCGAGAACTTAGAAATTAAAAATCCTCCACACATATAACTTATGATAAAATTTTATGAAAAAATCACCATACAGTATTTTACAATTTTAGAAAAACTGCATAAAAAGTCATAATTTTCCTTTATACTTAACGTCAGGTTGAAAGAATTACCTCCCTTGCCAAATATTTGACTTTCATTTATCTAATATATTAAGGTTGTAGACGCGGGGTAACCCCTAAATTTTCCGCATATTCAATTTTCTTTAAGTTTGCACCATGAAACAATTATGTGCTGATATACTTCAAACAACGGCAGTAGAATACCGAAGGAACAAAGGGGTGATATTCACAAAAATCGAAGTCCAAAGACAGGGCAAAAACGAGAACACAGAAAACAATGACGTTAGACACAAAAACAATGACGCCAGACAGACACAAAGCACAGAACCAGAAACCACAACATTCAGAACAAAGGCACTCACAGTGTGAACTCCAGTGAAACTGAGAGTGACATCAGGTGCTCCGGAAGGGTAAGCATGTCCTGCTCTGTTAACAGCACCCGTCACACTGTGAGTGATTCAATCCGGGAAAATGTCAATGTCAAGAGAGAAATTTAAAAATTTTGACTGTAAGATTTTTGATCTACAATTCATAGAAACAACCCTGTCTCTGGGGTCCTTAATTCTGTCAAGAAGTATACATAAGGCGTAGTATTCGGAACTGTATAATAATAAGAAACTGCATAAATTAACCCTCAAATGCTTAACTGCTTCTTAGAAACTTGTAAACCTGAATTCTAGATAATAAATGTTATAAACGTAGAAGAATGGAAAACGGGAAACACCCATAATGGCTGAAAATTATAATTACATGCCACAATCTGACATGGAACTACACATGAAAAACACAAATAAGACAAGAGACAAACGTAGAAAACAATAGGAACTCGGGACAGCCGGACTTGGTACCGGCACTAGCAAAAGCCAGCGGTAGGGTTAAACCGGTTTATGGGCACCCAAACCTCTATAAGCATGCATTAAGTGTTGATTTGCCGTACAAAAGAAACTCCATTGTCAAAGCAATGCTGAAAATAGAGCGTCATTCAATTTCTTCTAAACGAAAATCCTATGATTCAATTTTCACCAGAAACTAAAGAATCAAAGATCCTCTTCATATATGACTTATGTCAAAATTTCATAAAAAACACCGTTTTTTTCACAAAGGTAGGAAAACTGCATAAAAATTCATAATATTCCTTGATAAAAAAATTACCTCTCTTGTCAAATATCTGACTTTCATTTTTTCAAATATTTTTAAGATACCATTCAAAACCTGGAAATTATAATGCAGGTATTATGAAGTGTTTTATTGAAAGAGTGTATTTTCATGATAAGATTGACATTTTATTTTTTTATTAATGAAAAGTTTTATAAATCTTTTGTATTAATCATACAAATCACAATATTTTTTTTAAAAATTTTTATGTGAAATGGAGTTTCTTCCTTACCCGTGGTCTACTACCTTACACAAACCATTTCAAAATGGAAATTTAAGCATTATATGAAGTGCTTTATTAAAAAGAGCGTATTTTCATGATTGGATAGATATTTTATTTTATTGAATAATATCATCAATCTTCATACCAATCGCAAGAAGTAATTTTCAAATAAAAAGAAATTAGTTCCTTCTTCCCCAGGTCTACTACATTAAGCGTTCATCTTGTGTGACAAATAGTTGAATCGCTATATATACAGTGCGACGATCACGTGTTTAAAAATTTTCCTTTTTTTTCTAATCTTTCAATATGTTTTGATACCTGTAATAGGAAAAAACAACAATTTTATGAAATTTGAGTGGTTTTCTTGTAGCAATACGAGCCCCGTTAAGACACATTAGACAAAGAAGAGAAAGGACAATTAGGTATGCTCCATATGGCTATGACACAGACCGATATTGTTTGACGATTTGGTGTCGTCAAGATCACCATATCACGGTTATGAACAAGTTTTTAATACATCGGCAAACGAATACCGAAGCAAGAATGAGGAAAGGGGGAAATTCTATATCATACATCCAAAATCACGGCAATTCATGCAACACGAATTGAGACAGTATGACAAAGACAAGACAAATAAAAAAAAATGAACAAGAACGCCACAAAACTAAAGCACTTACAGTGTGAACCCCTATAAAAACTGAGGTATCACTAGGTGCTCCGGAAGTGTAAGCATGATCTGCTCCACGCGTGGCACCCGTCCACTGCCAATGAAAAGTCAACTTCTATCACAGTCGCTATTAGTCAGGCAGGTAACAAACTCTGGATCTAATCAGTAATATCTGTTCTCATTTGTGAAACAGAAACATTGTAATGGTCCGTCAAATCGTGGTGACGACCGTAAAACTTCTGTAGTGACAATTACAACAGTGACTGAACATACCATTGATGTAGAAGTTTTTGCTCTGTTGACACAATCGTTGTACAAACTACAGGCACGGCAATAGCGAATGAGTTGTGAAATATACACGCCATATGCCGGAGAAGTGGAAATATTACTGCTCAAAAAACGAGAAGTTCACTATTAGAACAACGGCAGTAGAATACCGAAGGAACAAAGGAAGCGATGACTACAAACATCGAAGTCCAAAGACATGGCAAAAACGGTAACAGATAAAAACAAAGACAAAACAAGGACGTGACACAGCTACGATGCACGGAAATAAAAAGATAACACAAAGAACTAAGGCACTCATAATATGAACTCCCATGAAAACCGGGAGTGACATCAGGTGCTCCGGAAGGGTAAGCATGTCTTGCTCCGATAGCGGCACCCGTCACACTATTAGTGAGTCAATCCAGGGTTGAGTCAAATCCGGTTATGTCAAATCCGTGAAGACGTGAAATCTAGCTGAAAATGTCCGTTTTCATTTGGGATACAGACACGTCATATCTGTCAATGATGTCATGGTGACGGCCATAGAATTTCTGAAGGGATGAAAGTAACAAAGGCTGAACAAATCCCTGACTAAGCAACTTTTTGTACACTGTTTTTGCTCTAACTAAAAAGTCACTGTACAAACTGCATGCCCGACAGTAACGAATCAACTGTGAAATGTAAACTCCATAGGCTGGAGAGGTAGGTATATTGCTGCTCAGAAAGGAAAAGTTCACAATTGGGAAGTTAAAATCATCACGTTTGTCATACAGCTTAGATTTCAAACGTCCATTTTCGTCAATGTAAATTAAAAGATCAAATACGAAGCTGAAGTAGGTGTATCGGTAGTCTCTTTTATTTCAAGCTCATTTGGATAGAGCTGGTGTAAATATTCCTTGAATTTTGGATTATTAAGAGAAAGTACATCGTCTATGTAGCGGAAGCTGAAATTAAAGGACTGGGCTAAATGTTTTTGTTTTTTCTGTGTAAGCCCTGGTAAAAACGTCGCCTCATACGAAAAAAGGAAGAGATCAGCTAAAAGTGGCGCGCAGTTAGTTCCCATGTGAATCCTGATTGTCTGTTGAAAAACACGGCCTCCAAATTCGACAAAAATATTATCTATTAAAAATTCCAACATCCTGATTACGTCATTCTCAGTGTACTTCTTGTTTGACTCAGTGTGGTTCTTTACAAAATATGTTTTGTCTTTCCCTACTACTAAATAAGTGTATCTGCGTTCTCCGTTTTTAGTGCAGAAGCATCGATGTATCAAGTCCGAAATTACTGTTTTTCAATTTATTTTTGTGTGGCAGGGTAGTATAAAGAGTAGAAAAATCAAAGGTTTGTATGCTGTGGCAATGGGTAAGACTGCTAGAGGATAGCTGTTCGAGAAGATCTTTAGAATTTTTTAGAATCCACATCTGATTGACGCCGCTCGTGGAGTAGACTTTATCACAGTAACTTTTCAGGCCATCTCTGACTGCGGTCAATAAAGTAGTATGGATCTTAGAAAGTGGCTTAGTGGTGCATCTGGAAGACCCCGCAAAAAATCTCTGTTTGTATGGGTTCTTATGAAGTTTACGGACCCAGTAGATGTAGGTTAGCTGATTGTTATCATCATCCGCTGGAAAGTCGAAATCATCACGCTTGTCGTAAAGTTTTGTTTTCAGAAGTCCAGAGTTGTTAATGTAAAGGTATAGGTCTAGGTTGATGCTGATGATGGTGTATTAGTGGTCTCTTTAATTTCGAGTTCATTTGGGTATATAAGATGAAGGTTATCCTTAAATTGAGGATTGTTCAATGAAAGAACATCATCTATATAACGGAAACTGAAATTAAAAGGATTTGGCTATCTTATTGTCTTTTTTTCAAAACTAGTCCTTGTAAGAACCTGGCTTCATACGAATAATGAAACAAATCTGCTAAAAGTGACGCGCAATTAGTCCCCATAGGTATCCCTATTGTCTGCTGGAAAACTTGTTCTCCAAATTCTATAAATATCTTATCAATCAAGAATTCCAGCATTGTAATGACATTCTCCTCTGTATACTTTTTGCGTGGATCAGTGTGATGTTTAACAGAATAGGCCCCATCTTTATCTATCACTAAATATGAATATTTTCTTTCACCTTTTTTAGTACAGAAAGACTGGTGTATTAAATCCCGGAGTACTGACTTTAGCTTATCGTGTGGAAGAATTCCAATGTTGATTGACCGATATCCAGTGGACTCCACATAACAACGCCTTAAAAGGACATGTTAATCCGATAAAGCCATTTATGTCATCGAACTGCTGTATGGCACACGATATTAACAAATATACGGTATAGCTAGTATTTCGTACGAAAACTAGGAGTTTTCGTACGAAATACCAGGTATACCGCACGAAAACCAGGGGTTTCTGATATATATAGTATTTCGCCGAAAACCCTAGTTTCCGATCGAAATTGAACGGAAACTATGGGTTTCTGACGAAAACCCCTAGTTTCCGATCGGTATCGTTAATTCGAGTTTAAACCGAAAACGCTATTCATAGTTTTAGCCAATGAGAACCTAGAAACGGAAATCGCTATTTGATATTTAACGTTCATCCAATCAGAAACGGAAGACGGTATTCAGGGTTTAATTAAACCAATAAAAACCGTTTATTCTGTTTACCTCTTATAATTCTCTGTTTTAAATTCAAATTTCGTAATTTTTATTTATTATATGTATTTTTATATTATTAGTTTATAATCAAATAAAGTTGTGCCTGTGACACTTTTGGAGTGTGAATGGATATCAGATTCGCCGGTCATGGGAGGATTCGATCTCAACTGTCTATATTCTCCTTAACCAATCAAAAGTTGTGAATATCGCCGTTTAAGACTATGTTTTTAAAATAATGTTCGATTTAGCAAATCTCTAGAGCAAAGATTTTCCTTTTTATATAATTTGATTTGTCGTGAAATTAAGAAAATCACCAAATTTAGCATAAAGTAGGTATGAAAATATCTTTTTAGGTAGCGGTTTGAACTCAGTCTTTAAAAATGACAAACACTATGCAGTGTTTTGAAAATTTTACAGCATAATATCCCTTGGAAGGGGATTTATAATTGCAAAGCAAAAACTTCATCAATTTTAGAATTAAAAAGGTATGAAGAGTAAAATTATAAGTCTGCAGTTTAAAGTAACTCTTAAAAGATGTAAAAAAAAATAAGTGTTTTGAAATTTTACTTCATTATATTCTTGCAAAGGAGTTTGAAATGTTGCGAAATAAAAAAGTTATCAAATTAAGCATAGAATAGGTATGAAAAGTAAGATTTTCAGTCAGCGGTTTAAACTCAGTCTTTAAAAATAACAAAAACAATTCAGTGTTTTGAAAATTTTACATCATAATATCCTTTCGAAGGAGTTTTATAATTCGCGATGCAAAAACTCAACTCTTTTAGCATTAAGAAGGTATGAAAAGTAAAATTTTTAGTCTATCAGTTTTGGAATATTTGTCTTAATGTATTTTTTTTTGCGTTTTTCGGTTGAATTTGCAACAGTCTACAATGCCAATGTTTTTTGTTATACACGTATATCCACCTACTTTAAAATACAATTTACTTGGTTTGTCTTTTAAAGATTTTTGTATGAAAGATTTCGGATCGAGTTCAACAAAATTTGGTGTTTAGTTCTTTTGTTTTTACTGTTGTGCCCCAGGTGTTAACATTAGACAATTTCGACTGCACACCAGGAATGTAGTATTTGTCCTTGTACACACATAATAAAGTTTTTTTGTAAAAACGGGAAAGAAATTCTAGTACTAAAGGAGGAAGTGGTGGTTAGAGGGCCACTTTCTCCGACCTTCCAACAATCTCTCCGCCTTCTTCTCCCCTCTCTGCCACCTGTCATTTCCCTATCTCGTATCTCTTTATCTCAAATTTCCACAGATCTTTTCACGTTTCTCGAATCGACACGATTCTCTGGATACATAGTACACGTATGGATGGAGATGAGCAATGCATCGGCGTGAACCTGACAATAATAAGTTGATAAATACAAATTTGAGGACATGTTGTTAAAAAGGCAGTACTAAGATTTAAAAATGTTCAATTGCATGTATGTGATAACAGGCATTCTTCATAAATTCCTCCTTCTTTTAGTGTAATTGTTATGAGAATTGAACCAGGCATAGTTTTCCTGTTTTTGTAAATTAATAGACTCACCAAAATTGCATGATTCTAAATTTTGAGAGAACTAATAAAGTTTTGCTAATTTGTACAACATATATGCATATTAAAACAAAACTATTCGTCACCTCTCTCGCCAAAAAACCAATCTGTACATCAGGCCTCAAATTCCTTTGACAAAACCTTTATTGTAAGTTTAGAATATATTAATGAAGAAAAGATAACAGGAAACACCTACAATGGCCGAAAACCACAATCACATGTCACAATCAAACAGGGAACCACACATGTTACCCCGGTTCTACTACCTTAATAAGTTGTCCCAACTTTGAATTAATCAATTTATATGGGAGGTTTGTATAAAGAGTTGAAAAATCATAACTGTTAATAGACGAAACTGGTCTTTTTTTATTTTAATTTATCTAAAACTTCAATGGAATTTTAACACTCCAACAGTTTTTTCACAGAATTTAAAAACTAACTCTATAATACATGTGAATGCACTGGTTAAATGGAGGGATGAATTAGTGGTAGATCAGTTGCTCGATGCCGAAATAAAACGATGTTTGAAGGGATTTTGGTGATGCTTAGGAACCCAATACACAATAGGCAAGCTGTTATCTCTAGGTGGAACTTGCAGCATTTCTGTATCGTTGTGGTGCTGTTTGGTTAATGATTTTTGTCAAAATTAGTACGTTTCAAGGTGCATGTTAGACTTTGAGAATTCATTTTGTTGGACATCGATATAGAAACGTTGTTAGAGGCTCTGTCAACTGGTACAAGCACATATTTATTATTAAGATCTCTAAATATAAACTTAATTCTGTTTACAGGCAGCTGAGGCGGAGACTCTATAATTTTCTTTATAAAGCAACGGCAGTAGAATACTCTTTTCCGACAATTTATAAAATTTATTCTATTGGTTGCTTTGATAATAATTTTATCTTTGAACATATTGTAGGAGTGCGTGTTTTCTGCACTTTGTCCTTTGCACCATTTTATACAATAAATGGTAACTGCGTCTTTAATAATATCAAAAAATGCCAGTTTATTTTCGAAGGTGGGCGAGATTTAGGCCCCCTTTTAAAGAAATTCCTAACTTTTTTATCATCGATGATGTTCAAGTTCCCGGCGCGCGGTTATTATATGTCCGCAAGGGTCATAGAGATATGGTGATGTGGAACAATCTTCAACTGCTTGGGTAGTTCTCCCAAAAATTAGCATCACAGGTTATAAAAAAGTAATTGAAAAAATACTTCTAGTAGGCTTTTTGTCAGAGAATGAAATGACAGACATGTCTTGGTTGTCAAAATTGAATATCAGGGTCCCAAAAAATGCCTGCGATGTCAATTAGATCAATTCCTTTAGTGATATTTTATTTTCAAAAAATGTGTTCCATGTTCATCGGGTTTGTCGATATTTAAAAACCTTTTCTAAAGTTGGGACAATTTTATTTATTTGTCAAAATGCAGATTTTATTTTCACAAATTTAACTTCTTGATCACCTATTTTTTATTTCGTTGTTGAATTGAAAAACGCATGCAAGATTGCCGAATCATATTTTGCCGTTAACCACATCACCGAGTCCTTACAGTTTTCCAACAACTTATATTTTCAGTTTTTAGCGAGCATCTCAAATTTCCGAACCCATATTGCAGATTACATTTACCGAAGTTTTATTGTTTTTTTGTATTTTACAAAAGGATATTGATTAAATGAACATGAGATCATGTGTTGTTATTGTCTTCGAACATGTGAACAAATGTCGAAAATAAATGTTTGTGATTCGGACAACTGTTGTTGCAAACGCAATTCTGTTTTTCAATGTTTAATACGGGATTTTTGAATCGTGTTCAATCCGGAAAAATTTCTATTTTTAAATGTAAAAAATCGATACATCATTACATTGAGAGGGAATAACTGTTGAATTAGCACTGTTGAGCTAAGGATAGTTTATATTTAATCGATTTGTAGCGCTTCAGGTTAATTTTTTTCATTAAGTAAAATTTTGTTAAAGAATTGTTATTTAGGAAAAAATTTAAATGCACTTCAATTTCATAAATAGTTTGTTTTTTGATGTGCTATTATTTTATTTTAATAGGGTAAGAAATCCAATATCGCTCACTGGTATCCGAGGCAATCGTTTCTGATTTCAATTACATGAGAGTTCCTATCTCGAAAGTCCCGTATTGTAGGTAGTGTATTGTGAAACATATACTCGCCAGAATAAATTTCGAGTTTAGCAATACTGTATTCTAGAGTATTAATTTGGGCTTGATCGTCGGGGAAATAATATGTATTATGAAAGCATAATTCCTTGCTGAAAAAAAATGTCAATTTGAAATGTCACCAATTTGTCACCCCGATTTTACAAACATGATCTAAGAAGCAATTTTTTACCCCTGTAATATTTGTGGCTAAATTATTTGATAAATGAATACAAAGAATGAGTGTTCTGTAGTCAACAACTATAGCATTTTTTTCGTAGTTTTATTTTGTCAAGCAGCATTATTTTTTTACAATTGACGAGGTGGTGCGGGCAGTGCGTGTCTTTCCCCTTTCTCCTGCCCCTTCTGTCCTTTTTCTTTAACATCTTCAATCACAACCGGATATTGCGGGATGTCCAAATTGATGACTTCAAATCAAAACCACCTGATTGTTTTTGTCTCTCTTCCCCATTTATGTACGCTCCTGCTGGTCACGGTATTACAGGAGATCTCAACATCGTAAACAATGAGAAACTTCTTGATCTCTTCACAAAAAGACCAAAATATCGCGAACCAAATGTTAAAAAATGCATAAGAGGAAACACCTACAATGGCTGAAAATTATAATAATTACATGCAACAATTTGCAAGGGAACTAAACAAGAAAAACACGCATAAGACAAAAGACAAACGTAGACAACGATAGGAACTCGGGACATCCGGACTTGGTACCGGCACTAGCAAAAGCCAGCGGTAGGGTTAAACCGGTTTATGGGTACCCAAACCTCCCCTTTATCTGTCCCGTTTCCCTATAGAATAAAACCTAATACAGGTAGACTACTAACTCCATGACCACAAACTTGAAAGAAGAGAAAAAGACAATACGTAATTTTGAAAGATGGGTCAAGAGGTGCTCGCCGCTTAACTGCCGGCTAGCTCAAAGAGCCTAGCCCGCTGGTAGAACACTGTCGCACTACGGAAGAAAAATCAAACTCAAAACTTCCCGAAGGATTTGGTCAAGAATCATCATAAATTTCAGTAGACATCGGCAGTATCAGCGAGAGGCCAGTATGTGTGCAAAATTTTCAAGTCACTAGGTCTCAAAGCTAATTTAACGGATGAACGCAGAATATCTTGCCGATATCCCCTATTACGTAAAGAATGTAAGTTACGTCCCAGCTTTTCTGGATTTTTAATCTGGCATTCTTTAACAGCATTTCTGTAAAATTGAGGACTAGAAATGCCCATTGTAATAAGCTGTTTACGAGTAACGACATATTTAGATACAACATGTTCATATCTATTACAAAACTTCTTAAATGTATTTAACAATTTATGAAATCTGTAACCATGTTGTAAAAGTAAAACCCATCAATTGGAAAGATAACTTTAAAATATTGATGGGCACAGTAAAGAAATATGCCAAACAATGAGCTAAGAGAGAGAAGGAAAAGGTTGAAAAACTGTACGACTAGATCAGGTCATAAAAGTCATTGATTGTAGCTCGAATGAGGCGCATTACGACAACCATGATTTGATGATCCATGACAATTATGTCAATGTACCATCTGATAAGGCCCAAAACAACATCACCTTTATCTGTAAAAGACACTACATTGACTGCTTAATGAAGGAGATGGGTATTGACAATTCATTTGGAAACCCTACATACAAACTCTCCATCATACCAAGGGAGGACGGGTCTAAATATCGCTCATCTTCGAAAATAAACTGGCAAGGATGTTTTGATATTATTAAAGAGCAGTAACCAATTATTGTTTAAAATGGTGCAAACGAGAAAGTGCAGAAGAAAAACGCACTCAATATGTTCAAAGACAGAATTGTTACAAAAGTAAGTGAGAATCGAACCGTCAATCTAAAAGCGAACAATCCAAAGACAATGGCAACACCAGAAAGAAAAAAAGGCAGAAAAAAAAAACAGAAACACAACATGGGTACAGCACAGAAGTCACCAACAGAATAAATTTTTATAAAGATAGTTATACAGAGTAACCACCTAAGCTGTCTGTTAACAGAATTAAGTTAAAATTAAGCGATCTTTGCAATAAATATGTTCTTGTACAAGTCGATAAAGCCTCCAACAATGTTTTTATTATTTGAAAGATTTATTATATTGATGCCCACAAAAATGAATTCGCAAAGTCTAACACTTTCGAACGTACTAATTTTATCGAAAAAACATTGACCAAACAGCACTATAGCGATACAGATATGCTCCAATTTCCACCATAAGATAGCACCTTGCCTACTATGTACTGGGTTCCTAGGCTTCAAAAAAATCCCAACAAACATCGTTTTATTTCGGCATCAAGTGACTATTCAACCACAAATTTATCCATCCATTTAACCAGTGCATTCATCTGTTTTAAGGAGTGAGTTATCAAATAATGTGAAAAAAAACTTATCAAAATTTGGTGTAAATTCCTTTTACAGTGTAAAAAATTCCATTGAAGTTTTAGATAAGCTAAAATCAATAAAAAGACCAGTTTCATTTATTGACAGTATTTTCTACACTTTACACAACCCTTCCACATAAATTGATTAAATCTTAATTGGGACAACCTATTAAATAGTCTTTCAATTTTTATGGTCTACAGTTAATTTGTTGTAACAAAAAGCAAATATTCTTCTCTAAAATCACTTACAAAAATCATTGTTCCTGGACTTGTGATGACATGATAAAGGCACTCAATCTTTTGCCAAGCAACATTTTTGCTCACTTTGGTAATATCGTCTATCTACAGGTCATTGGAATTCCCATCAATACAAACTGTGCATCTCTCATTGCAGATGTTTCGTGTTCTTTATGAAAAAAACTACCAGATGGGACCATACAAAACATTGATAAACTTATTTCAATTTTCAACGATAACAGCAGGTATATTGACGATATCCTTACTATCGAAAATCCCCAGTTTTTAGACTATGTCAACCTCATTTACCACAACAACTGAAACTCAATAAAGCGAACAATGATTCTAAATACTGCCGATTTTTTATCTAACTATCATCATTGACTCTTTGGCTGATTTTGGCTTTACATTTAGATCATGTTGGGTATTTGTTCTCTATCAGTTTTTAACATATTTGATTTTATGGTCTTCCAAACGTTTAGATTTTATCTGCACTGAAGAGACATAAGTTGTCGAAATGCGCATATGCAGAAAATAAATTCACAGTAACTTCGGTATTTAGTTATTTGTTACCACTGGGTCGATGCCTCTGCTGGTGGACTGTTAGTCCCCGAGGGTATTCACCAGCCCAGTAGTCAGTACTTCGGTGCTGACCCGAAAGCCGATTTTATTTCAAAAGTTGCAATATCTAAATTTTTGTAAATTTCGTGGAAAACTAAGGAGTATCTCCCTCACGCAAAGCTCTGTCCTTAGCTGATTTTGGCTTTACATTTAGATCGTGTTGGGTATTTGTTCTCTATCAGTTTTTAACATATTTGATTTTATGGTCTTCCAAACGTTTAGATTTTATCTGCACTGAAGAGACATAAGTTGTCGAAATGCGCATATGCAGAAAATAAATTCACAGTAACTTCGGTATTTAGTTATTTAAAACAAAAATTTATGAGAAAAGGGATGATTTTGATTTCACTATTACTAATTTCCCTTTTCGTGATGGCGATGTTCCTGTAGCTCCATCATACATGGTATACATATCTCAACTGGTACGATTGGCACGCGTCTGTTCTACTCTTGATAGGTTTCATGAACGCAACCTTACTATCACATCCAAACTTTTACAACAAGGTAACAGATTTCATAGATTGATAAACACATTTAAGAAGTTTTATAGAAGATAAGAACTTTTGATATCTAAATATAATGTGACTTGCGAACAGCATATTGCTAAGGGCATTTCTCAACCTCGTTTTTACGGAAATGCTGTTCAAAAATGTCAAAAACTGATAAAAAATTCAGAAAAACTCGGACGTTACTTACATGCTTTACGTAATGGGATATTGACACTATATTCTTCATGATTCAGTTAAACTGGCTTTTGGATCTAATGACCTGAAGATTTTACAATTATACTGGCCTCTCACTGATACTGCCGATGTCTACTGAAATCCATTACGATTCTTTACCAAACCCTTCAGAAATTTTTGAAATCGATTAATATTCCGTATGCCGACAGTGTTTTACAAGCAGACTAGGCTCCTTGAGCTAGCCGGCAGTTAATCGGCGAGCACTCTTGACGCATCTTTCTAAATTATGTTTTGCTTTATTCTTTCCTTTTGAACACTGTGTTTTGGAGTTAGTAGGATTAGGGTTTTATTTGTATGTTTATTATACTATAGGGAAACTGGATAGAGAAAAGGGGGGGGATACCATAAACCGGTTTAACCCTACCGCTAGCTGTTGCTAGTGCCGGTATCAAGTCCGGCTATCCCGATTTCCTATCGTTGTCTATGTTTATCTTTTGACATTTTATTGTTTTTCCTGTGCAAGTCAATGGTGGATTGTGGCATGTGATTGTAATGTACGGCCATTGTAAGTGTTTCCTGTTATCTTTCCTTTATTAATCATACCTTTTTTTAAAATTATGGATTTCCTTTGTTGTGGGTTCTAGTGCTGCTGATGAGGAATTAATTTCCGAAATGGCCATACATCTCATTAAAATCATTTGGAAGTGAAGTTAACATATGTGTTATGGTCTCATGTTCATTTATTCCATATGCTTTCGTAAAATATTTAATATAAATTGTTGTCTTTTATTGCAGTGTGGAGTTGGTAAAACATTTCCCCGTGGTAGAGATGTATGCTCTTTATTTTTCTAAGATATGGCGTACTTGTACATAATATCTCATGTGTGCACTTTGTTCAATTATTATTATCTAAATTTATGTAAATTCTAAAACCTTAAGATAAACTGCCTCCATCGTAGTTTTGTCCTTAGCTATATTTGATATTACTGATTATTTGGATTTTTTTTTGTTTGATTTTATGCATTTAAAAACATTTTATCCTGTCGTAAAATACGATATATCCCAGCTTCAACTTTAAAACTAGCCAAAGCGCATGTGTTATGATTTGAATCGAAATAATTCATATAGTAGTACTAGCTTGTGTAGGTATTATGTTACTTATTATTTAAGACCGGGTGTAAAGTATAAGATATAAAAAGATATAAGATACTCCCTTGGCCTACACCTGTGCGCTCGTGTGGAACAAGAAGCCTCCCAGTCCCAGGTTCTACAGCGGCCACTTCTTTTGTTTGAAATGTACGGTATCTAACTTGTAAAAACTATTTCAGTCATATCTTTAAGGACTTTAAAAAAAACCCTTGATTAGTTTTCATTAACTTTAAGTATGTAAATAACAAAATACCGAAGTTACTGTTAATTAATTTTCTGCATATGCGCATTTCGACGACTTATGTCTCATCAGGGCAGATCGAACAAAAACATTTGGCAGTCCATTAAATCGAAAACTTGTAATAGCTGATAGAGAACAGATAACCAAAAGGGGTCTAAATAGAAAAGCCAAAAATTCAGCTAAGGCCAGAGCTATGCATAAGAGAGATACTCCTTAGTTTTAAACAAAAATTTGTAAAATTTAGATATTGCAAGTAACAATGAAATCGGTTTTCGGGTCAGCACCGAAGAACTGACTACTGGGTTGGTGAATACCCCCGGGGACTAACAGTTCACCAGCAGAAGGATCGGTCCAGTGGTAATAAATAACAAATACCGATGTTACTGTTAATTTATTTTCTGCATATATGAAAAAGAAATGGAAATGGGGTAAATGTCAAGGAGACAACATCCCACATCCAGGTTAAAACGACCCAAAACATTTTGAGAACTTATGTCTCACCAGTGCAGATCAAACCAAAACATTTTGAAGTCGTTTAAATCGAAAAACTTGTAAAAGCTGATAGAGAACAAATAAACAAAACGGGTCAAAATAGAAAAGCCAAAATCCAGATAAGGACGGAAATATGCATGAGAGAGATACTTTTCAGAGTAATTAATTGATTTGAAGTGCTTTGTAAGAAAAGGGGTGGTTAAATTGCTAGCCTTATCAATAAGGCATGCGATAAAAACATATTAAGCTTTCAATATTTGTCATGTGAAGCAACAACAGCTACAAACCTTAACATACATTTACAAATATGTGTGTGTAAATGTCTCGACTGCATAAAACGTATACAGCCAATACATAATCGTGGCTGGTTTGTTTTCTCTACAGGATGAAACATTTAACGAAAACGGAACTACTATAGGACAAAATTAGTCATTATTAACATATCATGGGAGGAAACGAAATTTTGAAATTACATAAAATATCCAATTATGCAAAATAAAGGAGGCGTAGTATAGCTTCCAGGCATCTGAAATCTTTACTTTGTTAAAAATGACTGGTCTGTAGTGTTTAAGTTTAAGTGTTGAGTCAACGTTGACCAGTGTTGAGTCAACTTTGATAAGCCATTCTTAACGCTACCTGTGTTGTAAAGACTAATCTGTGTTAAAAATGTCTGTCCAATGTTGAGTTAAATCTGACCAGACATTTTCAACACGGATCAGTCTTACAACACAGGTAGTGTCATAAATGAATGGTCACCATTGACTCAATACTAGGAGGACATTCTCAACAAATATCAGTCATTTACAACAGAGGTAGTGTGTGTTGAAAATGACTGACTAGTGTTGACACAACACTGTACAGACTTTTACAACACAGGGAAAGACGATAATCAGACAGTCAGTCAAAAGTAGTGTTGATAAAGACTTATCAACATTAAATTAACACGAAACAGTCATTCGAAACGCTGTGCAGACATTTAAGCCCAAAAACGACTGACTCTGGTAACCTCAGTAAAAATATTGGTTAATAGTATGTCTAATTACAGCTGAATAAAATGCAATCGCTAATTGATATCGTGTTTTCAAAATGCCAGGATTCATGATTTTTATGTCCCTGTGAATTGAAGATTCGGTAGCATATACATTTTGGTAAGTCGTTCTGTCGGTTTGTCTGTCAACAAAAAACTATAACATTGGGTATATCTTTCGAATGGTATGTGAAAGGACTTGCATATTTTGCAAGTGTTTTATGTGTTGCAGGGCTTTAAAACGATACTTAAGGTTTCGACCTCGTGACCTTGACCTTGGCATGGGATGGACTTTTTGAAGAAAAAAAAATATGTACTCTAACATTAGATATATCATTTGAATGGTAAATGATATGGATTTCATAGTTTGCATGCGCATACTCTTGTTTCAATGCCTTTTAATTGGTACCAGAATATTTGATCTTAAGACTATGACTTTGATATGTGGACAACTGCATAAAACCTTGTCCGGTAGCCAATCAACAGTAATTGCTTTTGGGAGGTCGTAGACACTTAAAAGAAATGATCATCCAAGTACTAAAGAAAAAAAAGCTTGAACAGATTTTGGACCGAAACTTATTTCAACAAGGGACTGATGTCTATTTAAACATTTTTTTGAATGATATAATCGAATAAGATGGAATTTTTTAAGCCTTGATTAATAATGGGTTTACGAAGATACCTGTGTCAAATGCAAAAGTCTGTATAATTTGTTCTAGCTCTCGAGTAACGAATCAACTAAGAAACATACAGTCTTTAAGTAGGAAAAGCTGGAATATTACTGTACATTTTAGGGATATTGATAATATTGAAATTAAAATCGTCCCCTTTGTCGTACATTGAAGTTCTTAGATGACCATTTTCATCACATTCGAGAAGTAAATCCAAAAAGATGTAGATCTAGTAGTTTATTTCGTTTCATTCATATCTAGTTCTGGCGGATATATTAATGGGATTCATTTAGCAAAGGATGCATTATTGATCGAAAGAACATCATCAATATATCTATAAGTGAAATTAAAGGATCCAGCATCATTTATTTTATAATATGTTACGAGTCCCTGAAGAAATTCAAGTCTCGTAAGAATTCAAAAACAAGTCTGCGACAAGAGGAGCACAATTAGTGCCCATCGGTATACCAACTTGATGTTGATAAGAAGTAAATGTGACAAATATATGATCAAATAGAAAATGCTTGAGATGTATGCTCTATAAATTTTGTCACTTATGGTGTATTTGTTCATATGAGAATTTCTCATATGAATGTACTGTCAATATTCAACATTTGGCTTTCTTGTATTTTTTTGTAAAAAAATAATTTTTTCGGCCATCTGTATATAAATTGCCATCTTTTCCCCATTTTACTTTCCAAGTTTTTCAAGAAACAACCCAATGATTGCCCTATGATCTTTTATATGTTGTATTGTGTATTAGTCCCTTTGTCCTGCAGTGGAGGACAATGTTTGCAAGAGTACTTTGCCCAATAAAATACGCTTGTTGACAAACCCGTATCCATGACAAAAATGATCTAAAACAGAGGTTGGATGTAGTGTTGTTCAATATTTAGCAAGTAAATTCCGCTTAAACCGTCTTGACATTACTATGAGGTGAGAGTGTATGCTCTTTGTTGAAGGCCTCATTGTGACTTCAAGATGAAGAACAACAATGAAAGCGTTGTTCCATGTTCTTAATCTTGCCAAGTATTTAAAGGGATTTTGTCCCATTTACATTAATATTTATTTACTTCATATCCCTTTATTTGTATATTATGTTTTTCGATTTGATCACTGTTTCAGATTAATCATTCCCATTCCCCATTTCAATTTTTGCTGGCGATGAACGTCACGAAAAATTAACAAGAAATCTGCTTTGTTTTCACATTCCATACAAAATCCAAATTAATTCATTTATTTCACGCTTATATTTATCCGGTATTCCACGCAAATTGTATTTCGAAGTCTATTGTCGACAATAGACAGGATTTCATAATAAAAACTTTCCATTCAAAACTCTTCAATTCCAGACAGACATACATAATTTGCTTTTGTTAATTTTATCTCATTTCGTCATCTCTCTAAAAGCCATACAATTTTATTCATATTCATTTTTGACCCGGACGCATTTTCTTCAATTTCTAAACAGCCGACTAGCTCAAGGAACCTTGTGTGTTGGAAAAAACACTATCGAGGAAAAATCAAAACTGAAACTTCCCGAAGGGTTTGGTAAAGATTTGTCATGTATTCAAGTCGATGTTTTTATACTCAGCGATCTGTTTATCAATCTGCTTTTATGTTGTTTTGAAATGGATTATGATAAGATACTGAGAATTATGGACCAGCCAATACAATGCCTCGTAAATAGAAGAAATGAAAGGATATGGAGTGAATGTACATGTGACAAAAACGCACACGATACATAGAAAACTCCAGTTTATCAAGGACAGGGTTTTTATTCCTGTCTACATCTTGATGTCGCCTGAAGGTCTTCAACAAGAGGTGAACAATATTTACCCCCTCAACATGCTCAAGCTTGTTTTGATATTTTTGAACCGTACGTAATGTCTTGTAACTACAAACAAACCTCTTTCTTTTCTGTCAAGCTTTGCTCCGATTTCAAACCAAGATATTCTGGGTATTTCACTTCGTCTTGAATCTTTTCCGTCTACCAAGAATAAGACATCAACTGATATAATTTGTAGTATGCATGACACTAACACATACAATTAACAATGATATTCTCAAAATGTAAATAGCTGATAGATATTCTTTTTACTTTTGTTTTCATTTGGTCAAGTTAGTTAAGACCGTTAGATTCTAAAGTACAAAGATGGTAGACCCTAGTATTTTCCCGCAAATATCTTTTATAGTCAAGTGGTTGATGATAAGTTACAGCAAAAAGATATTGTCTTATTTAACTGTTTGTATAGATGGGAAAATCAGACTTATGAATGAGAATTGTTTTGTAAGCTTGACCTTTCATTAGATCAAACAAAATATACAAATAATACACTCGAAAGATGTTTGTGCACAGCAGAATCGATCAATAAATGTACAAGTTGATGAAATATCATGCCTTAATCAACTTCAGTTTTATCTGTTGCGTACTGCATGCCTAAGATTCATCGAAGACCGTAATGTATCAACTTTTTTTTAATTAAATTACGTTTTCTTTTTGAGGCCACGCCTCGTGCCATGCACAGTAAAAAAATCAAAAATCCGATAATGTAATGTAATGTGTATTCAAGTGATGTTGTAAATGTTTTTGGTATTGAAAACCCGCAAAAGTCGATATTTCTCATTTGCAAATTCGAACAAAATACTTATCAAGCGAAATTGGCTATTTATAGCAAGTTGAAAGGCTGAAAACGTTTTTTCAGAAGTATGTATGCCTTTCATTCGCAATAACTGGCCAAATTAGCGTATGTAGGTCAGGTCGATTTCGTCAACAGAGCAAAATTACTATCCCAAAAGCAACTTAGCCAGAGTTATGTTCAATCACTGTTACTGTTGTCACTTAAAAAGTTTGATGGTCGTCATCAAGATTTGACTGATCGTTACAATTGAAGATAGACATTTTTCAATAGATCTCGAGATAAGACTGACACATATCGAATAATAAAATTCCGAAGTTACTGTAAATTCAATTTCTGCAAATGCGCATTTCGACAACTTATGTGAATTAAGTGCAGATAAATCAAAACATTTGGAAGTCCATATACCAAATAAGCAATGAAGGGATATGAAGTAAAAGCAAATTAGACAAAATATCTGCAATTACATTGAAACAACAAGCAATGAAACAACGCTTTTATTGTTGTTCTTCATCTTGAAGTCGCCATGAAGCCTTCAACAATGAACTATGCTCATACCTCATAGTAAGTTCAGGACGGCCCCTAGCACCGGTTTAAGTGGAATTTATTGCTGGATGTCGAGCAACGCTACATCCATGTTTATCATGTCATGGATGCGGGATCGTCAACAAACATAAAATCAACTGGCAAAGTATTCTTACAATTGCTGTCATCCTTTGCCCGACAAAAAGACCGATAGAAGACAAACACAACGTTTAAACAACCACAGAGCACTCATCGAGTCAATAGTAAGAAAACTTGGCATAATACAAAAATGAGATGTGGGCACAATAATCAGGTGGTCAGAATAATAATTTTGAAGCACAAAAAATAAAATGCCAAAATCTGAAATTATGATAGTGCATCCATACGAGAAATTCTCTCAGGAACAAGTACATCATATCTGAAATGTATAAAGAGCATACACCTTTAGCACCGGGAATCTTTTTACGGACTCCACATTGCAGTAGAGACAAACTCCAGTCTAAAATAAGCAATGAAGGGATATGGAGTAAAAGCAAATGAGACAAAATCTCAACAATTACATGGAAAAAACAAGCAATGGAACAACGCTTCTATTGTTGTCCTTCAATTTGAAGTCACCATGAGGCCTTCAACAATGAGCTATGCTCATACCTCATAGTAAGTTCAAGACGGCCCCTAGCACCGGTTTAAGCGGAATTCATTGCTGGATGTTGAGCAACGCTACATCCATGTTTATCATGTTAGGATGCGGGATCGTCAACAAACATAAAATCAACTGGCAAAGTATTCTTACAATTGCTGTCATCCAAAACATGTGTAAAAAGTGTAAAATCTGATGGAACATGTGCAAAATCAGACCAAAACATGTGTAAAATCTGATGGAGAGCAAATTTCCAAAAGAATCTAAATAGGAAAGCAAAAAATCAGCTAAGGACTGAGCTCTGGAAAAGGGAGATAATCCTTAGTTTTTAAAAAAAATCTTCTTATATTAGATATTGCAATTTTCTAATAAACTCAGTTTTCGGGCCAGCGCCGAAGTACTGTCCACTCGGTTGAAAACATTGTGACTTACAGTCCACCAGCAGAGGCATCTGGCTAATGGTACAGCGGTGGAAACGTTCAACATTCCAAAAAAGCACTCATCGAGTGAATCCTGTGCGGTCATCGTGTAGACCGTTTGCGTTCATCATGTAAATCTTGTGCGCTCATCGTGTATCGTGTATCGTGTAACGTGTAACGTTCATTGCGTGTGTCGAGTAGCGAGCGTTTACTCGTTTCATTTAAAATTCCGCATTTTATAGATAGGTTTGCCAGTTTTCTGCAAACATGGTTGTTTAATTTCTTTTTTTCTTTTTTAAACTCGAAATATACCCTTTTTTAACCGCCGATTTTACAAGAAGAAAATAAAAATTTTATCAGATTAAGTATCACCAGAGACATATAGATATAAATGGCGATTTTTTGTCACGAAAACATTTATTATTTAGGAACGAAAACCTTTATTTAATCATCTTAAAATATTCAATCTTAGCAATGCAGCTATATCAGGCTGGTCAAGGACGTATACTTATCTTAATATACGTCCTTGGGCTGTTCAATAAGTAGAACAATAAAAGTCTTATCAGAAGAACTTATTATATCTACGGTTAAATCATATAAAGTTTTAGTATTGCGGACACTGATATAATATTAAATAGAGAAAAAGTGCCCTTTCTTTTATATTTATGGCTAAATCATAGGGAGTTTTAGTATTGAGTACCCAAGTATAATATAAAGTAAGTGAGAACCGAACCGTCAATCCAAAACGAACAATCCAAGGACAATGGCACCATCGGAAACAAAAAAGAAACAGCGACACAACATGAGTACGGCACAGAAAAGAAAAATGAAGGCACACACACACACTCACACACACACACACACACACAAAGATGAACTACACGGACCCAATAAAAACCATGAATGAGATCAGGTGTACCGGTAGAATAAGCATCTCCTGCCTCTTATAAGACACTCGCCGTGTTGAACATGTCAAATCCGGTATGAAAGTTAAATTCGGTAGAGGAAACAACAATTAAGCTTTCAAGGGAAAGATCTGTTGTCATCTGGGAAACAGATATCCCATAGCGTAACACCAGATGGTGTCGTCGACCTTTAAATTTCTGGAGGGATTTCTTCAAGTTTTAGGTAACAAAAAGAAAGAAGAAAAAATTCTGTTATATTTATGGTTAAATTATATGAAGTTTTAGTATTGCGGACACCGGCATGATAAAAAACAGTGCCTTTCCTTTTATATTTATGGTTAAATTATATGAAGTTTAAGTATTGCGGACACCGATGTAACATTAAATAGAGAAAAGGTGCCATTTCTTTTATATTTATGGTTAAATTATATGAGGTTTAGTATTGCGGACACCGGTATAATATAAAATAGAGAAAACAACCATTTCACTTATAATTATGGTTAAATTATTGCGGACACCGGTTTAATATATGCAAAAAAAAGAAATGATGCCTTTTGTTTTATACTTATGGTTAAAATATATGTATTGCGGACACCAGTTATACGAAACAATTGCCAACATCAATGATTTTAGTGATGCAACTTCCGATCGACGATACACTGAATTTTTTTATAATCGAAAGCTATGGATGGTTCCACTAAGTCTGCAATATCTTGTAAAATTCACAATTTGAAACTGTTTTTGCATCTTCCCTGATCATCTATGGTAGTTTAGTAAACAATTATTATCAGTCCTGACAGTTTAAATTAATGGGATATTACGTCCCTGGACTTTTGAAAATCAGTATTTTTTACAATCATTCTCCTCTTTTGTCTATGTAAAATGCCTCAACCCCTGCAAGGTTTAAGTGATAATTTCTCATTTCAAAGCATAAAATTGGTCGTTTTGCATCTTTCTGCAAAAAGTTGACATGTAAAAATATCGTCTCTAGGAGTTTGAAATTCAATTTTCATCGATGTAATCCAGGATCTCGGACGCCCAAACACGTACAAGATGAAGAAAATTGTTTTCTAAAGTTTTTTTTAGTTAATAAGGATAATTTATATAATTTCTTTTTAAAGACTGTTGACTGTCATTAATAAATAATTGGCAAAAAATAAATAGAAATAAAAACACCTTTCCACTTACTTTAAAAAAGTATGCATCACATTTTGAATTTTTTTGGTTTTATATATATATTATTCATAATTTCATCAATAATCTCGGTATTTTGTTAATTGCAATCTTTTGTATAGATATCCTTGATGCAAATATGGTCCATGAACAAATTCAAAATTTGTTATGAAATTTTTTTGTATATATATATGTCAAAACTTCAACTGTTACTCAAGGATGTATATTGTATACGTCTTTGTGTCAGTTGGTTTATTACCCTGTGTCTGGATGAAAACGGACACCGGGATAATATAAAATAGACAAAAGTGCCCTTTCTTTTATATTTATGGTTAAATTACATGAAGTTTAGTATTGCAGACACCCATATAATATTAAATAGAGAAAAAGTGCCCTCTCTTTTATATTTATGATACAATCATAGGAAGTTTTAGTTTTCTGGACACTGGTATAATTTAAAATAGAGAAAAAGTGCCCTTTCTTATGTATTACTGGTAAAATTATTGAAACTTTTAGTATTACGGACAACGGTATAATATAGAACAGAGCAAAAGTGCCTTTTCTTTACATTTATGGTTAATTATATAACTTTTTAGTATTGCGGACACAAGTCAAATATAAAAGAGAGAAAATGTGCCATTTCTTTTATATTTATGCTTATTATATGATGTTTTAGTATTGGGACACCGGTATAATATAAAATAGAGAAAACGTGCCCTTTCTTTTATATTTATGGTTAAATTGTATGCAGTTTTAGTACTGCAGACACCAGTATCATATGAAATAGAGAAAAAGTGCCCTTTCTTTTTAATTTATGGTTAAATTATATGAAGTTTTAGTATTGTGGATCCCGATATAATATAAAACAGAGAAAAAGTGCCTTTTATTTTATATTTATGGTTAAATTATATAAAGCTTTAGTATTGCGGACACCCGTATAATAAATATAAAATGGAGAGAAAGTGCACGTTCTATTATATTTATGCTTGAATTATATAACGTTTTAGTACAGTGAACACCGGTATAATATAAAATAGAGAAAAAAGTCCCCATTCTTTTATATACATGGGTAAATTATATGGAGTTTTAGTATTGCAGACACCGGTATAATATAAGATAGAGGAAAAGTGCCTTTTCTTTTATATTAATGGTTAAATTATATGAAGTTTTAGTATTGTGGACCCCAGTATAATATAAAACAGATAGAAAGTGAGCTTTCTTTTATATTTGTGGCTAAATTATATGAAGTTTTAGTATTGCGGATACCCGTACAATATAAAATAGAGAAAAAAGCACATTCTTTTATATTTATGGTTAAATTTTATGAAGTTTAAGTATTGCAGACACCAGTATTATATAAAGGAAAGAAAAAAGTACCATTCCTTTTATGTTTATGGTTGAATTATATGGAGTTTTAGCATTGTGGACACCGGGATAATATAAAATAGACAAAAGTACCCTTTCATTTATATTTATGGTAAAATTATATGAAGTGTTAGTATTTCGGGCACCCGTATAGTATAAGATAGAGAAAAAGTGTCCTTTCTTTTATATTTATGGTTAAATTATAAGAAGTTTTAGTATTGTGGACACTGGTATAATTTAAAATAGAGAAAAAGTGCCCTTTCTTTTATATTAATGGTAAAATTATAGGAAGTTTTAGTATTGCGGACACCGATATAATATAGAATAGAGAAAATATGCCCTTTCTTTTATATTTATGGTTTAATTATATGGAGTTTTAGTATTGCAGACACTTGGATAATATTTAAATAGACAAAAGTGCCCTTTCTTTTATTTTTATGGCTAAATTATAAGCAGTTTTAGTATTTCGGGCCACCGTATAGTAAAAAATAGAGAAAAAAGTGCCTTTTCTTTTATATTTATGGTTAAATCATATGAAGTTTTATTATTGTGGACGCTGGTATAATGTAAAATAGAGAAAAAGTGCCCTTTCTTTCATTTTATGGTAAAATTATTGGAAGTTTTAGTATTGCGGACAACGATATAATACAGAAAAGAGAAAAAAAGGCCTTTTCTTTTATATTTATGGTAAATTTATATGACAGTTTAGTTATGCGGACACCAGTATAATATGAAATACAGAAAAAGTGCCATTTGTTTTATATTTATGATTATCATATGAAGGATTAGTATTGCGGACACCGGTATAATATAAAATAGTGAAAAAGTGTCCTTTCTTTTATAAAGATGGTTAAATTATATGAAGTTTTAGTATTGCAGACACTTGTATAATATAAGATTGAGAAAAAGTGCCGTTTATTTTATATTTATGGCTAAATTATATGAAAGTTTGGTATTGCTGACACCAGTATAAAATAAAATAGAGAAAGTGTGGTTACATTATAAAAAGTTTCAGTATTGTCTTAATGTAATTTAAAAGTAATGTTTCTTCCTTGGGTGTTTGTGATTTTGCAGCATCTTTCATTACTATATATCAGGACTTTCTTTATTTAACCTTAATTATTTTTTTTATTAACATTGTATATTTTGTTTATTATTATTTTTCTTCATGCTGACAAAATTACAAAATTACAAAATTACAATTGCCGATCCTATATATATTCCGATATTGTTACGGCAGAAGTGGAGACAGTTCCGAAGAGAAATTTTGTAACACTGATGTCATAAATGCTGTTTCTTATGGAAAATCGACTATATAGATATTTTCTTTTGTCAAAATTAACAGTGGTTTCATCTATATGTATCACATTGTAAATTACCATTTCATTTATACAGTGAAATTTTAAGACTCTCGACTTTTATCGCAAGCTCATATTTTTCATTTCGAGGTCGTTTCATGAAAATATATAAGATTAATTGACCGACATGGTACACGTTACGCGGTACAAGATACACGGTACACGATACATGATTGAGAACTTTCTGTATCATTCATCGTGCGAATCGTGTGCACTCAAGGTGTGAATCATGTGCGTTCATCGTGTTAATCGTGTGCGTCTGGTAGGAAATGTTGAACGTTTCCATCGCTGTAATAAATAACAAAATACCAAAGTACTGTATTTAACATTACACCGGACTTTGCACTTACAGTTTGACGGATGTCACACATGAAACACGTAATGATTACCCTTAAGAAGCAACTGATAACACTCTTTTTCTTAGGGGCTCGCACTGTTTGTGCTTTATTTTTTGTTGCGTATTATGTTCTTTTTGTGTCGTCTTCGTCGTTTATCTTGTCTGTCTAAATATTACTCCTTAGATTGCAATGTATTCTGCATGTAAGATTTTGGCTTCAGTATTCATTTGGAAATTCTCATTTTTTCAGACTCGTTGAACCAGTTGTTCATTCCACCTTTAATTCGTTCTTCTTTTACTTATAGTGTTTTGAATCGATTAACTTGAACTCATCCTGATATACTGAAATATTACTCTCACTGATCAATCAATCGATTTAATTGATCTTGAAGGTTAACATTTCTCCGTTAAACTTTTAGCTCTGCTGAAGTTGACGCTCATCTCCCTATAGTTTATTTGGTAACTTAGAGGACAGCTATCTTAACCAATACAAACTCCACGACCACATTTCGACGACAAATAATAACAGGATGATCATGGGCACCAACCTCCCTGCCAGAGATAATGGCCTACGACGGTTACTCGTTTTGCACCCGATACGCTTTTTGCCACATTTTTTTACAAGCAATAATATTACCAGCAAATTTGTTCACACTTCACTTGTAATATGAAATAAAATACCTTTTTAGCGATTGATAAACAATATAAGGTTTGGGTACATTGGTGATGATAAGATATCAGTATCTATTTGTACACTTCTGATTTCCATAATTAAAGACATATTTACAAATATTGCCGGCGAAAAAATCGTTTGATTTTTAAATGGGTGAATCTTGATAATATTGTTACATTTGAACCAACATTTCTGATATTCGAACAGCATTATCTTGTATTAAATTTTGACTGTGGCTGTGAAAAAAACCAACATTTCTTTTTACTTACGCACAACAAACACGTGCGTTGTGATATAATCATCCCTACGAAGCTTTGTGAAATGTTTGAAAATTTGCTGTAAATTTAACATCCTTCACATTTAAGCGTTTCCATTATCAATTTATACAGGTACTAATTGAAAATATGTCCTCACAAGCAGTACAAATAGAAAACAAATGAAATTTGAAAAAATTTTAAGTAAAACCGTTTGGAGATATAAAATGATTTCATTTTTTTTTGTTTACTATGTATATATAGACTTTAAGTTTGAAATTTTATGTATTTGAATACAAGCCTGAAAAAGTCGTTGTTTTCATTGTAAAAAAGCGTTGCAACACCGCTAATCAAAAGTATCTCGAGACATTCGGTAAACCAGACCAAATTTTTGAATGAAACATCACGCTGATCAGAATATAATGGACATTCAAAGAAAAGATGTTGATAGTTGCCATATGAAGCATCAAAAAGGTGTATTTGTTCATTCATTTATTCCCTAGAAGTCATTTTTTAGAAATTTTGAAAAACATCTAAATTGTGCTAAAATAGCATTGAGCTTTCGTGGTCGATAGTAAAAGTAATTTGGTATACTAATCTTTTCTCTGCTAGGAATTTTTAAGCAAAAATTTTACATTTGAAAGATTATTTGCGTCTCGTGTAGTTCAGTCTAGATTATTCCACTCTCAAAGGGTCGACATAATGTATGATTAAACTAGTTAACGATAAACTACATTTGTACATGCAGGGACAATAATATATTCACAATTTCTCAAAGGTTAAATTGTTTTGCTCTGTAAATGTTCTAAGCAATAAATAGTAGTATGATAATATTTTGTGCCTATATATGAGTTTTTAAGATTGACACACACGCACTTGTCTATATCTTTCTTTTTTTCCGGTAGTCCTGGTTCTATAAAATATATCCTTTTGTCCTTCATTAACGAACTTACATGCCTATAAACTATTGTATTAAATATTGTAAATAAGGAGATGACGATCTAAGTTAGGATAACTTTTGACTGATAAATGTTGTTACTTTGAGCGAATGAAAAGCGTCTTAATCAAATCAGTTTGAACAATGTGTTTTGCAAATACTGTTTATATTTATCCCCGCACTTTCGAAGAAAGTTCGGGGATATTGTAATACCCTCCGTCTGTCCGTCCGTCCGTCCGTCCGTCCGTCCGTCTGTCCGTCCGTCCGTCCGTCCGTCCGTCACACTTTTCTTGTGACTCAAACTCCTCCTACATTTTTGGATTTAGGGATTTAATTTTGTTGTAGAATTGTTGCATATAGTGTGCAGATGCGCAATAAGCTTTCGGATTTTCGATATTGGTCTTGGTGCAAACAAGAGGCCCCATGATGTCAATTTTTACACATGTGGCATGTGACACAAACTCCTCCTACATTTATGGATTTAGGGATTTAATTTTGTTATAGAATTGTTGCATATAGTCTGTAGATGCGCAATAAGCTTTCGGATTTTTGATATTGGTCTTGGTGCAAACAAGAGGCCCCATGATGTCAATTTTAACAAAGACCAAAAGATGTGGATTAGACACA